>PISX010017599.1:0-42958 GCA_004024625.1 Mellivora capensis
AGGGGGGCAGAAAAAGAAGAAAAGAACCAAGATGGGATGGGGAGGGAGACAAACCATAAGTGACTCTTAATCTCACAAAACAAACTGAGGGTTGCTGGGGGGAGGGGGTCGGGAAAGGGTGGTGGGGTAATGGACATTGGGGAGGGTATGTGCTATGGTTAGTGCTGTGAAGTGTGTAAACCTGGCGATTCACAGACATGTACCCCTGGGGATAAAAATAAGTTTATAAAAAATAAAAATAAAAAAAAAAAAGAGGGAGGCCGAGAGGTGAGACTAGTTCCAAAGTAAATCTGGAAGAAAAGCAGAAGATAATACATGCAAAAAGCATCCCTAAGTTAACCATAAGACTTGAGTGGAAAGGAAGTGCCACTAATATATGTACAGTGTCACAATGTTTGGCTAAATCACTTCTGACTACACCTCGCTACCTCAATTGAGAGGCAAAAATCAGACTGCTCAGTAATTGTCAAAGAATACTTAGTTTAATTTTGAAAACTTATACTTTTAAATACTTTATTATAAATAAGATATATGTATATATAATAAAATATTTATATAAACATTTAACTATGCAAAGAAATAATGATATCAAAATGTTTATAGTGCTTATGTCTTAGTGGTACTTTGGGTAATTCTTATTTTCCTTTTTACCACATTTTTTTCTCCACATTTTAAAATAACACCATTTTGTGCTCATTATAATGAAATGTTTCAAAATATCTAGATCTTTAGGGGCACCTGGGTGGCTCAGTGGGTTAAAGCCTCTGCCTTCAGCTCAGGTCATGATTCCAGGGTCCTGGGATCGTCAGGGAGCCTGCTTCCCCCTCTTTCTCTCTGCCTGCCTCTCTGCTTGCTTGTGATCTCCGTCTGTCAAATAAATAAATAAAATCCTAAAAAAAAAAACTTTAGGTCTTTAAAAATGCATCAGAGGGTGTTCCTGTGTGGCTCAGATAGTTAAAAATACATCAGAGACCACTATGGCACAATCTTCAAGATTTTCATGACTTAAATACTTCGTGATGGAGGCTACTGGAAGACATCCAGTAGACTGGTAATACCTTTCATTTGCAAGCCAGAAGCTGCCATGTATGAAAAAGCAAGTTATAGTGAAAGAAAAGAAAAGCACTACTTATTATGCAACATAGATTACAGAAGTCTTACAGTATCTCAACACAGTCTTTCCCCAAGTCACAGTTGTCAAGGAAAAGCTTTTTGACCACAGCTGCACATACACAACGTGTGAAAGTCTGAGGGAACATGAAGGAATTAGGGAGTTCCCCCAGGCCAAGCTTTCTCCATAAGATATATCCCTTCAGGGAGGGGAAAAAAAAAGAGTGGGGTGGGGGGACAAACCATAAGAGACTCTTTTTTTTTTTTTAAGATTTTTATTTATTTATTTGACAGACAGAGAGACCACAAGTAGAGAGAGAGGCAGGCAGAGAGAGAGAGGAGGAAGCAGGTTCCCCACTGAGCAGAGAGCCTGACGTGGGGCTCGATCCCAGGACCCTGGGATCATGACCTGAGCTGAAGGCAGAGGCTTCAACTCACTGGGCCACCCAGACACCCTCCATAAGAGACTCTTAATGGTAGAGAACAAACTAGGAGGTGGGTCAGAGATGGACTAGATGAGTAATGGGTATTAAAGAGGACACTTGTTATGATGAGCACTGGGTATTGTATGTAAGTGATGAATCACTGAATTCTATTCCTGAAACCAATATTGCACTGTATGTTAACTAACTAGCATTTAAATAAAAATTTGTAAGAAAAAAAAATATATATATATCCTTTCAGGTCACCCTATCTGCTCCCATTCAGCCTGTTCTGAATGCACAGCTCAACTAAGACCTGGCCTTTCATTTCACTTTCCCGGAAAGGTAGAGACCTTAGCTGAGACCCGTTTGGAGTTCAAAGTGGACATGTTGAGAATGTGATGCTTACTGGGTATCCAAGTGCAGATATCCAATAAACAGTTGAAATATGCATTTGAACATTTCAAGAGAGCAGTTTGGGACTCAGGAACACGAGTTTCCTCTATTCTCTTAATCTGGATGTTTCAAGGAGCAATCATGCAACAATGCCTATGACATAATGCAGGAAATAAAGAGTAGAGATTATCCCTTATTCTGTTCATTCTCTTCTTATAACAAAGTCCTCTGTGTTTGATATTATTTTAAACTAGAAAATTCTAATTTAGAAATGGATCAGAATCTATGAAAATCTATTTTGGGTATTTTCATATGAAGCTTTTGAATTAATTCCTTTTCCTAATTATATAGCTACATGTAGTCATTGTAGAAATTATGAAAAGAAGAGGAAAATAATTGAAAAGTATCACTGAGAGCCAAGACTCTTAATGTTTTGGTGTATTTTTTTCTGATTATGTTTCTGCCATTTTTAAAAGTTATGGTGAGGTGCACATAAAGTTTGCCATCATAATCATTTTAAGTGTACAGTAGAGTGGTGCTAATTTACATTCACACTCTCGTGCCCCATCACTCCCATCTATCCACAGAATTCTTTTCATCTTGCAAGACTGAAACTCTGTACCATCAAACCATAGTTTCTCATTCCTTCCCTTCGCTCTCCCCTTGCAAACACCGTTCTACTGTCTGTCACTATGAATTTGACGACTCAAGGTACCCTCATGTAAGTAGTGTCATGCAATATTTGTCTTTTAGTGACTGGCTTATTTCACTTTGTATAATGTCCTCAAATAGCATGTGTCAAAATTTCCTTTTTAGGCTGAATAATATTCCATTTATGTATATACCACATTTTGTTTATTCATCTATTGACGGGGGCATAAGATCCTTCCACCTTTTGGCTACTGTAAATAGTGCTGTTATGAACATGGGATACGGATGTCCCTGAAAGTTCCTGCTTGGGGTTATTTTGGGCATGTTCTCAGAAGTGGAATTCCTGGATCATATGATAATTCTATTTTTAATTTTTCTGGAAATTCCATGTCTTCCATAGCAGTTGTACCATTTTCTGTTCCCACCAACAGTATGCTAAGATTCCAATTTTCCATATCCTGGCCAATACTTTTTTATTTTCTTTCTTTCTTTCTCTCTCTCTCTTTTTTCTTTCTTTCTTTATTTCTTTCTTTTTGTCATGTAGCCCTGTGGGTGTGAAGTGGTTTCTCATTGTGATTTTTATTTGCATTCCCTATTAGTGATAATGAGCATCTTTTCATGTACTTATTGACCATTTGTATATCTTCTTTCAAGAAATGTCTATTCAAGCCCTTTGCTATTGATTAAATTAGGTTGTTTGTATTTTTACTGTTGAGTGGTATGAATTCTTTATATATTCTGGATATTAACTCTTTATCAGGTATATGATTGGCAAATATTTTTCTATTCCATGGGTTTCCTTTTCACTCTGTTTAATATGACTTTTGATGCACAGAAGTTTTTAAAATTTTATGTAGTTCAATTTATTTGTTTTTTTGTTTGTTTGTTTCTTATCTGTGCTTTTGAGATCATATCCAAGAAATCACTGCAAAATTCAGTATCTTAAAGATTTTCCTCTGTTTTTTTCCTAAGGCTTTTGTAATTTCAGGCTCTATGATTTTGAGTTGGGTTTTTTTTTTAAGATTTTTATTTATTTACTTGACAGAGATGACAAGCAGGCAGAGAGGCAGGCAGAGAGAGAGAAGGAGGGGAAGCAGGCTCCCTGCTGAGCAGAGAGCCCGATGTGGGGCTTGATCCCAGGACCCTGGGATCATGACCTGAGCCGAAGGCAGAGGCTTTAACCCACTGAGCCACCCAGGTGCCCCGAGTTGGTTTTTTTAATGGTGTAAAGGGTCCAACTTTATTCTTTTGCACATGCATATCCAGTTTTCCAATGCCATTATTGAAAAGATTGTTCTTTCCCCCATTGAATGGTCTTGACATCCTTTTCAAAAATCATTTGACCATATAATGAAGGTTTATTTCTGGGCTATCTCTGCTATTTCATTGGTCTGGGTATCTGTCTTTATGCCAGTACCACACTGTTTTGATAAGTGTAGCTTTGTAGAAAGTTTTAGAATTAAGAAGTGAGAGATCTCCAACATTGTTCTTCTTTTTCAACATTGCTTTGGCTATTTGGCTATTCAGCATTTTTTGAGATTTTATATGAATTTTAGGATGGATTTTTTTCTATTTTTGGAAAAAACTTCATTGATCTTCATTGACTTTTTTTTAAAGATAACAGCTATCACACTGTGTGGACAATGTTATATTCTGCTTTTCTTCCTTAATAATATATTTATCTTATTATTAAAAATAAACATTACTTCTTAGGGCACCTAAATGGCTTAGTTAAGTGATCAACTCTTGATTCCAGCTCAGGTCATGATCTCAGGGCTGTGAGATCAAGCCCAGCATCTGGGCCTGCAATGGGTGTGGCGTCTGCTTAAGATTCTCTTTCTCCTTCTCCCTCTGCCCCTCCCCCCGTCTTGAAAAAAAAATAAATAACCATAACTTCTTTTAATTTAAATACTTTGTAAACATACTTTACAATGACTACATAAAGGAAAATGTACAAATGGAAGTATAACTGAAAGATTAGAAAAATTTATACCTCAAATTATGTGACTTGTATATGCATTAGATACTATAAACATAGAAGTGGGGAAAATTTGATTCAACATTGTAATTCTTATATTATTTTTGACCAACTACAATTCTGGGATTCATTTATTTACTTAGCAAACTTTATTGAGTCTTTATAGTTTTTCAAGCCCTGGAAACCTAGACATAAATTCGATACGATCTTCACCCTCAGCGAAAGGGAACAAATACTAAAATTTTGTGAAAATCTAGTATGTGTCATGAGTTTTCACTTTCTATTTTATTTTATTTTGTTTTTAAAGATTTTATTTATTTATTTGACAGACAGAGATTACAAGTAGGCAAGAGAGGCAAGCAGATAGAGAGGAGGAAGCAGGCTCTCTGCTGAGCAGAGAGCCCGATGCGGGGCTCGATCCCAGGACTCTGGGATCATGACCTGAGCCGAAAGCAGAGGCTTTATCCCACTGAGCCACCCAGGCACTCCTCACTTTCTATTTTAATGTTTGCCTTAATCTAAAGGAGGAAGTGGTGTTAATCCCATTTAGAGATGGGGAAAATAATGTTCATTTCAGAAAAGCTGAAGCCACCTGTCGGAGGTGACACAGAGTGAGTGGCAGGGCTGGGACATAGCTCAGGGCTAACTGCTTCCAAAGCTCATGCCCATTTCCCTCTCCCTAGTTGCCTTTTGGCACTTACTACCTCGAACAAGAGACAATACATACAGCTAAATGTAACATGAACAAAACGATGTTATAGTTATTAATTGCGCTGGAAGGGAGTCAACAAGGGCTTTAGAGAAATAGCATTATAATTTAAGACTTGAAACCTGAGAATTTCATTAGCTACAATGGGGAGAGCAGCATTCACTGATTCATCCACTCACAAACCTGCACTGAGCTTCTACTGTGTGCTAGTCCCACAGGTAGCTCCAGCTGTGCTCCAAAGACTTGAAAGAGAATGAGTGTGACACTGACCACCCTCAGGAGTCAGTCTCTTGGGAGACTAGTAGGTAACTGACAAATGACAGAGCCTTGCGCCAAGTTCTTGCCACAGAGTCAAATACAGAGTGCTGGGGGCCACGCTTCCAGGGCAGAAGCTATGCTATGTTGCAGGTATGCTGAGCATGGCAGACTGGATTCTCCATGCCAAGTTCAGATGCTTGCACTTGATTTGATAGGCAACAGCAAATCAGCAGACATTTTAAGCAGGGGAGTGACAAGGTTAATTCTGATTTTAAAAAGCTATCTGGCTGCGTGTGAAGTACAGAGTGTAGAAACATGGGAAGAGACAGGTGGCAGGACAACAAGTCTGGAGGCTAATGGTGCCAACTAGAAATGGAGAGGACCCCGTCCAGATAACAACAGAAGAGACTAGGAGAGTAGAGACCATATTTATAAGAAGATGGCAGAACTCATGGAATGTAGGATGTATAGTGAGAATCAGGAGAACAGCATATACAAAAGCTTCAGGTCATACATATGTTCAGAACCAATGCATTGTTTATAAGTGAAGGGCTCATTCAGCATTTTATAAATAAGTAATGAATTCTCTTTGAATTATCAGTATTCATTTTAAATATTTAGTCATTCTAAAACACTAATAGCTTAAAATTTGTTTTTGTCTCCCAAGCAGTTTACACATAGCCTGCAATGCTATTTACACTGTTAATTCTGTTAGCAAACTCTTCCTACATGGATAATATAAGTGAAATTTTTATCGTTGTTATATTGAAACATAACTTTTGAGAAAATGGATTAGAGAATTTTTTTCTATAATGAAATTCAAAAGATTAATGGACTTTTTTCTGAAAATGCGGTTCAGAAAAGGTCAGAAATGGTCAGGTAAATAATATGCAACACTATTTTAATGTTTCACAAAAGTTTTCCACTTTCTTAAGTCATTACTAAGTCTTGTAATTTATTTCGTTCTTTTTCGTCTTGTAGAGCCACATTTGTTTTCATTAATAAGCAAAGATATACATCCGGTTAAAAGTGGAATCTCTTGCGCCCGTGCTGTTACGTGTGACCAGAAGAGGGCGGAAGTGAGGCACTACAAAGAACGAACAGGCCCTTAAATTGCAGAGGCAGTTAAGACCATCCTGTAAATGACCTAAACATCTGCTTGGGCTAACATCTTAATTAACTGATTCATTTTCTGAGCCAGAGACTATGACATAAATATTGTCACAGAATTTTCAGAATATCATATGATGCCCTTATAATGCAACAGAGTAATAAATTTGTGGAAATTTCTGTTAAGATTGATGACCATTAACGCTGAGACATATTCTGAAAAATTTACATCAGAAGGGAAAAGATTAGAGGATGGATTAAAAGTAAACATGTTATTTCTTGTTCAAGAGCATAGGCAGAGAATTTTAATAGTTTACAAAGACAATAAAAGGAATCTTACTTACTTTGAACATTGTAGATACTCCTGAAATAAAAAATATTTCCAATTTATCAAATATATGGTAAGCAAGGCATAGGATTAAGCAACTAAGAGATGTTTCCCAGATTCAGTAAATTTCTCCTCTTTTTTTTTTAAATTTATTTATTTGTCAGACAGAGAGGGAGAGAGAGAGAGCGAGCACAGGCAGACAGAGAGGCAGGCAGAGGCAGAGGGAGAAACAGGCTCCCCGCCAAGCAAGGAGCCCGATGTGGGACTCGATCCCAGGACGCTGGGATCATGACCTGAGCCAAAGGCAGCTGCTTAACCAACTGAGCCACCCAGGCATCCCAGTAAATATCTCCTCTTATAATCAATTACTGAAAACAAATATATTTTGAGTACCTCATATGTGCTAGGAATTACTCCAGGCTATAGAAGGGAATAAAACAGACGCAGGCCCTGCCCTATTGGAGCATATATTATAGTGGGGAAGAAAAACATTAAGCAAAACCACAATTAATTCCTAGTTTTACAACTGAGAAAAAAATGAAAACCAGTCTACCACAGGGCCCCAAGTAAACTAGTTTACTTTCATTCTCAAAATTGAAAATTAAATAAAATTTAAAATAGGACTTAAGAACAACTCATTTGAAGTTCTTAATATCAATTTATATTATGTATTTCCCTTAGCAATAAATAAAATGGGTAAGGAAGAATTTACATATTGATAAAAATAACATTGCGTAAGAGTATTTGGGTAGTTGATATATGGCAATAAAACACTGCCAGTTGAAGTGTCATAAAATGCCGCAAGCCTTCTCTGGTGGCCTGAATTTGATTAAACACCATGTCAGTCATCAGGCTGGCTCCAGCTGCAACTGAGAATCTGTCCTCACTTGATCCATTCTAAATCCTAGGTCCCAAACCTGGAGAACACTTATGTAAATGAATCCCCTACCTCCTCTTTTTCATTCATCTTCATTGGCATTTCTGACATCCCGGATTTCCAGTTTTCCCAGGCTATGAGCCCACTTGTAGGCCCTCCAGCCTTTCTCTGAGCAGGGACCCATTGGCTCAAAAGGTTATCTATATTTTTAAATGCTATTTCGACTTTTGTTAAGTTCCTTCCCTCCACTGTATACCCTTTCCAGATGTGGGTTGACTGAGACAGCCAGCCCCTCATCGGACTCTGATGGGATCCATTACTGATGAACCATAGCTGGGCCCTCACTGATTCTTTTATTCATCCTTAATTGATTGTCTTTCTAATTCTGTACAGTCCCTGTTTCAATCCAGGATCCCCCTTTTCAAGCTAAACTCACTCCTGCAGCCCTCCCTCGCAGATCTCCGTTTGACTTAGGATACTGGGTTATCTGTGGTGAACTCTCAAATTTTCTCCTTCCCTTCTGCCTCACAGAGACAATGTTCTTCCTTGTATCTAAGCTGTCTCCTTCTGACTTCTTAAACCAACCCCTTTTTAACTTCTCTTGTGATTTTTCTCATTCATATTCCCTCTTTCATCTTTTTTCTTTTCTTTCTCTCTGTTCCTCTTTCTTTCTTTCTTTTCTTTTCTCTCTCTCTCTCTCTCTCTCTTTCTCTCTCTCTTTTGCCTTCTGACATCTTCTTGGCCTACACACATGTTCAAATCTAATGATTCTTATGAAATATTCATTTCTCCTGAGACCGTATTCCATCTTTCTCCTTCCCTTAACAGCAGTGCTTCTCAAAGTAGTAGCCTGTATTTATCCCTTTCACTTCCTTGTTTAACACTTGTGCATCCATTTCTTCTGGTCTTCCCTCTTCTGAAATGTCTATTTATGTGATCGAGAACTTTCCCATCACTTGATCTAGTCACCTCTTCCTAGTGGCTACTCTGGGTCTTCCTGTGGAACTTGTTGTCCATTGTCATGTCTCCACTGTTCTTTGTTCTCACTTTTCTAGCTGTTTCTTTGGAGGCCATTATATCACTATCTGGCTCCCGGGTAGAGGCATTCTCTAAAATGCCATGTCTTCTTCAAATTCTACCTTTGCTTCTTTTAATCTAGTGTAATGGCTTCTATTATTGCCAAACCCTGCCCTTGTGGATGCACCCCAAATTCCTCTCCAGTCCTAATCTTTCTCCTTAGTTTGACTCACATTTCCCACCTCTTACAGAGAGCTTCCTTTCTCTACAGGATTCATCAAGCAGAACTGATCTAAACTCATCATCTCTCAGTAGTGTTCCATGCACCCTAGACCACCTTCCAGCTGATTCTCATCATGATCTGTGAGGTCCTTCCGTGCCCTTCCTCTTGCTCTTTGCTCCCCACCCCACCCCATCCATCTGAAATGCATCTCTTTGTACCACTTTCCTTTTCCCCAGACCCTGCCTCTCCCATTTTCTCCATTTGTTGGATTCCTATCCATTCTTCAGTTTAGTTCATATTTGGCCTTCTTAACAAACACTGACTTAACTGACTCTCCCCATCCCCATTTTTCATCAATTCTTTGCTTAGAAGTCAACCAGACCTGATCCCTGTCACTCTTATATTTGAGATACACATTTGTGTTTGTCTTCTCTATTAAGCCCTGAGGCCTGAAACTGTTGAAACTGTGTCTTATTGATCTTTATATCCCCTGTAGGACCTGACACATAGGAGAAACCCTAGAAATTTCGGTTAATTTGCATTGTTGGAAGGAAAGTGTCACAAACCTTAATTTTTTCAAAGATTTTATTTATTTATTTGACAGAGAGATAGAGAACACAAGTAGGCAGAATGGCAGGCAGAGGGAGAGGGAGAACCAGGCTCTCCTCTGAGCAGCGCACCTGACATGAGGCTCGATCCCAGGACCCCAAGATCATGACCTGAGCTGAAGTCAGATGCTTAACTGACTGAGCCACCCAGGCACACCACAAACCTTAATTTTTTTTAAGAATTGTGAAGAACATGATATTTGTAATATGCAGGATACACATTTGGGAGACTATAGGAAGTCAAAAAAAGCCAATTTACGTCAAATATGGTTGACATTCTTGTCTCTGTCCTACTTCAGTTAAGGCAGATTTTTAGAGCATTACATAAATTTCACTTTGTAAGGGAGTTTTTTTAGGAGTGAAGAAATTCTTGGAAATTAAGTTTCAAGCTCTGGGATTTTATTTAACTATCTTCAAAGTTGATAAATTGACCTGCTACTGTTTCATGGATACTGACAAAAGACATGAGACTCTTGGGTCAAAGACAGAGGGGTTATTATTCAAGAGCACAGCAAGAAGCATGAGCATCATGTAGACATCAGTTTCTCATGTCCTCCAAGTCTCAAAGGAGTGACACTGAGCAGTCCAGGTGAATGTGGGTAGGTTTGTGTTGCAGCCAATGAACATGGATCTTGAGGAAGCTACTGCTTTTATAACAAACCTGTTCTTGTTCCAGAGGGAGACATTACCTCATCCCTCAAGGTTGCCACAAATACAAACCTGATTAATTGCCCAGGAGAGGAGGAATTTGGTGGGTATTCTTGACACACTCAGCAAGAACTTGTACTGATGCCCACAGACCATGGTGGATGGCCTCTCCCAAAAGCATTCTGTGAGAATAAGACTTTTGGTTATCTTATTGCATCAGAGGGACTTAATAAATATTTGTTGAATCAAATTAATTAATTAGTGAGAAGAAGGGGAACCACAGAGGGATTTAAAAAGTAAAAAAGAGTGAATCCCTAAGGGAACAGTTCTAGATTTCAGATCTGATTAGGAAGAAAAGTCAGAAAGAGGAATGATAACTAAGACCACATGACTTTATAACAAATAAAATTTCTAAAAACTTTACGTCATGGGAAGTGGGAAGGACTCATGTACAAAGCAATCAGTTTAAGTCCCAACAACCTAAGACAATGCCTGTAGCTTGCTATTAGTATTACAGTAACTACAGTCCTTTGTATCTGCAGAGTCTTGCCACACACTAAACTTCATTAAAAGTTTAGAAACTATGCTCATTTAGGAAATGTTAGTACACATTTCTTAAAATGGTGAATTGAACTACAAATCAAAGTAGATTATGCTAATGAATTTGATCAGAATTAAATACTCGCTTCAAAAGTTGCAGTCGAACAAGTGAAATATCTTAACCTCCCACGATTCTTTTTTTAATTGAAGAATAATTAACATACAATATTATATTAGTTTCAGGTGTACCAGGTATTGATTCAACAATTCTACATATTCCTTAGTGCTTGCCACAATATGTGTAGCTACCATCTGTCACCATACCAAGTGATTACAATATTATTGACTGAATTCCCTATACTGTACTCTTCATCTCTATGACTCATTTATTTTATAGCTGGAAGTTTGTACCTCTTAATTCCATTTATCTATTTTGCCCACCCCCACTTGCCCTCTGGCAACCACCACTTTTTCCTCTGTATTTAAGAGTTTGATTTTATTTGTTTTTTCATTTGTTTTGTTTTTTCTGGATTGCACATATAAGTGAAATCATTGGGCATTTGTCTTTTTCTATCTGACTTTTTCACTTAGCATAATATCTACTTGGTCCATCTTTTGTTGCAAATGGCAAGATCTCCTTCTTTTTATGGTTGAGTAATATTCTGTTACATAAACCACAACTTCTTTATCCATTCATCTATCAGTGGACACTTGGGTTGCTTCCATATCTTGGCTATTGTAAATATTGCTGCCAGTAGACATAGGAGTACATATATCTTTATGCATTAGTGTTTTCATTTTCTTTGGGTAAATACCCAGTAGTGAATTGTTAGATCATATGGTATTTCAATTTTTTTAAAGATTTTATTTATTTGACAGAGTGAGAAATCGCAAGCAGACAGAGGCAGGCAGAAAGAGAGGGGGAAGCAGGCTCCCAATTGAGCAGAGAGCCTGATGCGGGGCTTGATCCCAGGACCCTGAGACCATGACCTGAGCTGAAGGCAGAGGCTTAACCCACTGAGCCACCCAGGTGCCCCCCAATTTTTAATTTTTGAAAAACCGCCATATGTTTTCCACAGTAGTAGCACCAATTTACATTCCCACCAACAAAGCATGAGGGGTCCCTTTTCTCCACATCTTCATCAATACTTGTTTTTTCTTGTTCTTTTGATCCTAGCCGTTCTGATGATTAATGATGCTGAGCATCTTTTCGTGTGTCTTGGCCATCTAGATGTCTTCTTTGGAAAAATGTCTATTTAGGATCTCTTCCCATTTTTTAACTGAATTGTTTGTGGTTTTTTTTTGGTATTGAGTTGTATAAGTTCTTTATATATTTTGGATATTTACCCCTTATCAGATATATCATTTGCAAATATCTTCTCCCATTCACTAGGTTGTGTTGTACTAAAATTTTGTCTTTGAACTAAGGATGCTGAGATCTAGTTAGTTTCTGTTGAGGATTTCATTCCGGAGGTCATGTAAAGCCATCATGGTAAGTGGATCAAATAAGGATGATCTATAGAGAAGAATAGAACAGACCTTGTATGTTCTGTTTGCCTCTATACTCTTACAACCTGGCGTGGTACCTGATACATAGTAGGCTCCCAGTAAGTCTTGCTGGAATGAATAAAACAGACTCTGGAGGGGGAGAGAGAGAGAGAGAGGGAGAGAGGCTACTTTTGCTCCCAATAGCTTTCCATTCCTGACTGTAATCCCTCAAGAGGACTATCTGCATTTCCTGTCCTTATGTCCATGAGAGATCCCTGTGTCTCTCCAATAAATTCCCCTTTCTGCTAAAGTTAGTTTGGGTGTGTTATATTCCTTGCAGCTAAATTAAACCTAAGAATCTCTGAATATAAGGTTCCCAATCATTAGATTTTAAAATCTTCTCATCCCCAGGGAGCTGTGGTTCCCCCATGCAAATCAGAAATCTTGATGACTTGTCCAGAAATCACTGAATTCCAGAGGTAATCATGCCTCTACTTTGCTTAAGTGTACCTTACATTTTTGGGACAAGGAAAAGAATAGAAACTCAAATTCACCTGAAAATAAAAGAATTACCTCCAAAAATAGAGCTTGATGATCTTTTTTTAAAAAAGCAACTTCTCAGGGCACCTGGCTGGCTCATTCAGAGAGGCATGTGACTCCTAATCCTGGGATCATGGGTTTGAGCCCCATGTTGGCTGTAGAGGTTACTAAAAAAGATTTTTTTTTAACTTAAAAAAAAAAGTAACCTCTGAAGAAAACTTCAGAAACTTCAACTTGAAGATCCTTTTGTAAAAAGGGCCAGGCCTTAGGCATTATTGATTGAATGTGACTTTATTTAAGGTCCACAGGGAAGATTAGGCATGACCTGGAGACACCTGCCAACCTAAGCTCCGGGAGAAGAAGTAGCAGGTCACAGCTTCACCTCAACTTCTGGAATTCTGTTGGACTAAACTTGGTGATGCAGGAGACTTCTTTACAGTTTCTGGTTGTACTCTCGATTATTGTGCAGCACGTGGAGAAGAAAGGTTATTCTTTCCTGCTCACTGAAATAGCAGGGAGAAAATGCCTATTGGAGAGGGCACATATAAACCTCTAAAGTGGGAGGGAAGTAGTTGAAAAAAGCCACAGGCAATCATTCTCGGTTTGAAAAATAGAAAAATAAAATACCTGGAGGCAGGGGTGCCTGGGTGGCTCAGTTGTTTAAGCATCTGCTTTTGGCTCAGATCATGATTCTGGAGTCCTGGGATGGAGGCCAGCATCTGGCTCCCTGCTCAGTGGGGAGTCTGCGCCTCCCTCTCCCTCCACCTTTCCTCCTGCTGGTGTGCTCGCTCTCTCTCTCTCTCTGTCTCTGTCAGATAAATAAATAAAATCTTTAAAAAAAAATACTTGGAGGTAGTTTGGTGGGTTTGCCAAGAACATTGGAAGTGAGACAGATCTCCAAAACCATTTATCCAACTTACTAGCTTAGCTCTATGCCCTGGGTTAAGCTGTCCAAATGCTTAAAACTCCAGATTTCCGATGTACAAGATGAGAATAGTAATTCATACATTTGCTATAAATATTAAGTTAGATAATGTCTATAAGTTTCTTGGCCAATGGTACCAAGCTAAGTGCTCAGTACATGGTAGGGATGATTAGGATTGGATTGTTATTGCTTAGTAATTCAAGCATTAGTGAAGAGTATGTTGGTTTTTTGTTGAACAAAAGAGAGATTGATATTTCTGAAGCTGAAGAAATATGGCACTAATACATATGATTAATAGCTCTTCGCTATTGCTTTTGTAACATAAATCTCTACTGAGAGAAATGTAAAAGGGACGAGTAAACATCTTAACAAGATGGTAGTTGCACAGTAAACAACCCTCGATTGTGGTATCAATCAACAGTTAGAAGTATAAACTTCCTTAAGAAAAGGAAGAAGGAAGAGAAGAAGAAAGTCCCTAAATAGGAGGCTCGTGTGAATTCTCACATGCAATCTTCCGACCTTAAAAGCAGTTGTGAACTCTATGACCTGTAGATGGCGAACTTGGATAGGGTGAATACTAAAGAATGACTACCTAGAGAAGAAAGCAATGGTTTTTGTTTTGTTAAAGGAAGACCAAAGTAAAATTGATACATTAATAAGGGTTGCACACTACACCAAGCCAAGAGAATTCTTTGCTGACAAATTCTGTTCCTTCCTCTAAATGGACTGTCCATCTACTTATCCAAGTGAGTCTACCATCAGTCATATGCGCTGTTGAGGGACTGTTAGTTTCTGAAAGAAATGTTTTGGTTCAGCATTCACGCTGGCTACTAGTCACTGATACAAGAGAACAGAGTATCACGTAGGGGACATAAATAGATTTACTAAAGTCTCTTGAGGAATAAAGAAATGTTACCCTCTCAGAATATCCATATGTAACATTTTAATTATCTGAACCCATTGTACATGTCCAAAGTATCCACATCTTTTGATCTATATGAATAATTATATCCTCCCTTGCTTCTTTATTGCCACTCTTGAGCATTTGTTCTGTACACTTCCCAAGGCAATCCTTTAGGGACCAATTACCATCCTTTATTGACATCATCTCACTGGCTGATGGAGATTTCTATGGAGTACCACACTGGGCATTCAGGAGTCCTAAGGGAGCTTTGTAGTACTTTACATATCTATGTGCCCTACTTGAGAAACATATTTTCTTACTTAAAATTCTACCCTGGGGTACTAGTTTTATCATATTTACTAGTTTTATCAGATCACAACTACATATAATATGTGAATTTGTGGGGAAATTCATGTGACTTTCCAAAACTGTGGTTACTCATGCAGCGGCTTGAGATGTTTTGTTGGTTCTTTCTTTTGTGTAAAAGCCTAGTAACTCACCCAACATGATAGATTGATGACCTTTTGCTGCCTTATAAAAGGGTCACTGTCCCCAAAGCGCCTCTCAGCTTGTGGGTCAGGTGAAGGGACATCTTTAGACTTCTATGGTGCCTCTGTCCTATCATTTATCATAAGGTTGAAATTATTGCCCACACATTGGCCTCCCCACAATTGTGTACTTCTGAACTCCAGAAACTATACCATATTCATCTGTTTATTCTTAAGCAGACAGTGTCTGGCACATAGTAGGTACTTATGAAAATTTTGAATGGATTAAAGAATAAGTATATGGCTTTGGAAGAACAAGAGAAGGCAGGATAGAAGAAAGATCAATTTAGGGGGAAAAAAGAGGAAAATAAGCCAACCATCCATGAGGAATTGTACCTATGTTAGACAAATATTATTCCAAACGTACAGAAAAAAAGAGAGAACAGCAGTAGATTGTGTCCAGCCCAATACATTTATTTTTGCTAACCAAACTCTCAAGAGGTTGACTTACAAACTAACGTGCTATTTTACCATCTCTGGGAGAGAACACATCCCTTCAGAGATTACAGTGTTTTTGTCGAGATTACACAATCCCTTACCCAATCCCATCTACTTACTTCACATCTGCATTCATTTCAGAATGAAGAAAGTCCTTAACTTTTAGGATGAGACCGTTCTGGTTTTCCAGTAGCTTCTAAAAGCTTCTAAAAAGTTGCAGGTGCTCTAAGATATGGTAGAAAGAGAAGTTATTAGGAAGTTCAGAAATTGTAAGATCTTATCTAAGTTGGGTTTAAAGGTCCACTGGTGAAAGCCATCTCCTGGAAGGGGGGAGCAAAGAACAAACAGAAACCGGTTCTGAAAGACAGTGGAAATAAGAGGAGCCACACATTATCCCAAAATGTTACCATGGAGTTTACCATGGGCATCTCACAGGAAATAATAGGGATGGCGGAGGACATGAGGACCATACAAGGTGATGGAGAGTGTAGGACAGTCCTGCCTGCACATGGTGAGCACTCAGTAAATCCTGACTGAATGAGCGGGCCATTGTGGGCCTGAACTGCTGCTCCGGGAAGTCATGAATTGCTTTGTGAATGGCAGGGTTTGTTTATTTATTTACTTATGTATTTACTTAGGTACATCTAAAAAGGGATTCAAGTGATGTGCACTATTAAAATGTACATAAACCAGAGTAGAAAAAGTTAAAGCAGAAACCATTTAAAAGAAAGGAAGAAAGCAATGTGCTGGAAATCTGAGGCTAGAGAATCATGACAACGGAGCTAATTGGAAGCTCTGAGCTTCCTGGCAACTAGTGCAAAAAAGAAACATGCTGGATTATACAGTCTCATCAGCCAGTAAAGGGACGTTTGTAAACTTATCTGGAAATGGAGACTTATTCTTGGAGCTTAATTCTAGAAAGAGTTTATTGCATGGACGCTTAGATGAGGAAAGAAGATATTTAATAATGTTTTGCAAAAGCTACATACATGTAATTCATAGACAAAGCTCTAAAGGTAACCACCAACAATATACTATATAACATAGTAGATGACAAGGAGAGGGGGAGAAGGGGTTAATGTATGCACACATACACTACCACTCAAGCAAGAAAATATAAATATTGACTAGAGTCCCCATGTTTGCAATTGTGAGGCACATCTATAACTTCCTTAATGCCTACGCTCGGTAAGGAGGAGGAGGGTAGTATGGAAGGTTCTTCTTCTACTTCCCTATACTTTCTGGACCTGTGTAATCTGTACTTGGGTGAAACAACACCATATATTGGTTATTGATTTAAAGCATATACCATTTTCTCTAGACCAGTACCCCCACCTCATAGGATGTCCTCCAGCTGGCTTTGTAACTGAGTCTTCAATAGACTATTGCTTTGCTCTGAAAGCCCAGCTGCTCCTGGGTTATGGTAAGACCAGTGACTCCTGTGGGAAATGGCCTATACCATCCTGACCACAAGCCATGTTACATGGATTACCGTTGATGAATTAAGCCTTTAGTGAGTCCACAGAAGACATTGCTAATAGAAGCATAGCAGGAAAGTCAAATCTATATCCAGAACAAATACCCATTCTAGTGAGAAAAATTGCTACCAAGTCCACAGTGAAAGGGGTTCAGTATAATCAGTAACTAGGAGGCTGACCATGCCACCCGCATCACACACATTTGGAACTGTATGCAGGGCTCAGCGTGGGTCTCTGCTCCTGGTTATGTAAGCATTCAGTGGTGGTGGTGGCCAGGTCTGCCTTGGAGGCATGAGACTAAACCCACGAATAACTTCCCTCTCTGTCACCATGGCCACTCTGTTCCCAAACCCAGTGAGTAATACTCGTGAGGCTGGGGAAAGAGGACAGCTGACATTTGCAGTCCTGGTCTTCTTGCCCATCTGATTCTGGAAAGTCTTCTCTGCCTGTTGGTGAGCTTTCACATGAGGTACAAGCATTCTCACACCATCAACCTATTTTGAGAGGTCCATGAGCGTACCTCTGCCCTAGACCTTCTTGTAGTCCAATTATCATTCCTTTCAACTTCCTCATCAAACCAAACCTTTAGGTTCTATGTACAAATCTTCATTCTGATAATCTTCCCTTCTAGATAAAGTATGCTGTTTGATCTGCTTCTCAAAGTTCTGCTTATTATAAACATTTATCTTCCACTTGTCCTTTGTGACCAACAGTGTGAAGAGCTCTAATGCTATTATCAATTTATTTATGGCTGATGCCAGTATATTATATGCATAATCATTACTAACTCAATCTTGAATCTTTTTTTCCCTGCCTATCGGGAAATCCCTTAAGGCTAAGTTAATAGGTGTAGGGAGAGGTGGCATTATAAGAGGATGAAGTGCCATGAGAGTTGGAGTCATTTGCTTGTGAAACTTCCTTGTTCTTTTAGAACTTTCTTGAGTCTGCTCTTGTATATGCCACTTCAAGCTGAGGATGGAGAGCTGCTTCTCACATCCAATTTTGAGAACAGGTCAATCAAATAGCATCTAATTTGGAAGGCAGCTCAGGTCTCAAAACCAGTTCATTTCCCATGGCCAGATATTCAGTCTTTACCAGAATCCAACAACGAAGATCAGGAGATGTTTCCCAAGGAAAATAGTTACTTGTCAAAGAAGCATGGCTTTGCTCTCAATTATGGGGCAGTGTTATGATTCTCTTACTGGGGAATTTCATAGGCTCAATGATCTGTTACAGATATTTTGTACACAGTAGATTTTCTGAGTCACAAGATCTAAGTAGTTAGAGTGGCTTATTCTTTAAACTGAACTGCTGAAGAATATTCTTTTGCTGTTGGCCTTCCTTACATACAGAGCCTTATGGTTTATTCAATAAATGGGAAGGAACAACACCGGTGTAATGTTATTTTGCCTCTATAATGCTAAAAGCCCATCAAATGTGTGTGCCTCTTTCTTCATGGAACTAGGTACAAGATGCAGCAAATTGTCTTTCACTTTGGAGGGGATACCTCTAAATATTCCAGATCTCCAGACTCCCCAAAACATCAATGAATTGGTAGATCTCTGAACTTCCATGGAATTTATCTCTTATTCTCAGTCAGATGTGTCTTACCAAGGCATCTTATGTATTTGTTACTTTCTGACCAAAATGTGATAACAAATCCCACCTAGTACAACTAGCGAGGTGAACCCAGAATCTCTGGTAAAGGTACCTATGTTAATAATTTTCATCCAAAGGAGCTATGTTGCTTTTTTCCTCCTTAGTCTAGTATTTTAGAATTCATTTTCACACATATTCTCCTGACTTCTGCTATATAAATTAGAAGTCATACAAGTCTTTTGATATATATGCCGTCTTCTCTAGGTATAACCTGGTCAGACTCTCCTGATACTTAGATGCCTCAGCCCCATAGTTCCAAGAAGTAAGACAATGAAGCTCCTTGATTCTTTTTTTTTTCCCTTTTCCTTTTATTTGTTTTATATTTCCTTCCTTCCGTCCTTCCTTCCTTCCTTCCTTCCTTTTTTTGAGTAAACAGCATATATTGTCTTTATTTTTTATTTTTTAACTTGATATACAGTAAAGTTGATCTTTTATTTAGCCTTTATTTTATAATTTTAACATATCTATAGATCTGTGTAATAACTAACATCACAATTAGGATATGGAACAAATTTTCCTCTAAGTACTGCTTTAGCTGCTTATCACAGTCCCAAAGGGAAAGTGTTCCCACTCCAAACTGCCAACAGTTGAAACTTTGTGAAGACCATTGTTAAAATTGGCAAGTATTAAAACAGTGATTCAGATAGCATAAGCCTTGAGGATATTGTGTTTCAGAAAGTGATCAGCTTGGTTCTGGATATATAGGAATTTTAGTATATTAACGGGGGCTATATATGTCAGAGTGGAAAGTCAGGATAAGGATGAATATTTCTTATTATTTTAAACCAAGTAATTCAGAGGCTTTCCTAAGTTTAACCGAACCCCTGTGCTATAGGCTCCCTTTGGATCTGATTACTCCGCTGTAAGTTGGATAAGAAAAAATCTTGGGATGATTTGTTTTGTAAATCTTTATTTCTTGCATATAGTTCCTGCTAGAACCGGGGAGGCATACTGGATAATGAAGATCTTTGCATTTGCTTTTGCCAATCCTGTCACATTCCAGAGAGAGGCAGGGGAGTCATCATAGCAGTTATAGTAAGAATCAGGAGAAAACAACCATTTGCTTTAGGGGGGTTGTTGTTGTCATCTTAATTACTGAAATGTAGTTTTGTCTGAAAGGAAAAAAATAATCCAGATGGCTAAGTTTCTTTTCATTCTTCAAAAGATGGGTGTTACTACTTTTGAGGTATATGGGATGGTTGGGGGGTACTGGCCTCCTGGAATATTGGATGGTTTTGGCTGGAGTGGAAGCTGGTGCCTTCTTGGGCAGAAAGGAGTGAACTCATTGGGGTTCTATTTGAGGCAGGACAAGGTAATATCAGTATGAGGGTGAGTCTCAGAATCTCAGCTTTGGGAGAGCTGCGTAGTGAATATAACATATTAAAGCCGCCACATATTCAAGAGGCAAAAATATAGTTTCTTATACTTTTCAATGACTTAATATAATCTCAATATTAACATGCCATTTCATCTGGATAGAGGAAAGCTTGACCTAATTAAACCAAGCAGATTCTAGAAACAGGTTTTCCTCCAACAATTCCAGGTTTTTTTGGACTTCTGAGGGTAATAGATACAAGGTTTTCACAGACAGTCAGTCAAACATCTTTGATGAGCTCCTGGGATCTTTATTCAACCTGAATAGGTGGAGAAAGCATTTACTGTTTATAGTCCTTTGCTATGAACTTTTCATGTGGCTTTGCGTTTTGGAAAAATAAAAACAATCAAACAATAAATCCAGGCCTTTAACTTGAGTCTATCTCTCAAAACTATTAAGGCTTCTTTTGTTTACTGCTGTATCCTTAGTACCTAAAATCGTGCCTGGCCCATAGTAGATGCTCAGTAAATATTTGTTGAATAAATGGAAGTGAATAAATAGATGAATGAATCAAAATTCTAGGCTTTGAGGGTGCCTGGGTGGCTCAGTCAGTTAAGCTTTGGACTCTTGGTTTCTGCTCAGGTCTCATGGGTCCTTAGATTGAGCCCCTGTGTGAGGCTCTGCACTCAGAGGGGAGTTTGCTTGAAGATTCTCTCCCTCTGCCCCTCCCCCCACTTGGACACACACATGCTCTTGTATGCGCTCTCTCTGTCAAATAAATTAATCTTAAAAAAAAAAAAATCTAGGTTTTCATTTGTTTCTTTTAGGCCTAGTTTCCCCAGCAGAAAAGTAATCAAATGAACAACCATATACTGTAGAGATAGAAAAAGAATTACCCTGGATAATGGAAAGAAGATTCACTCATAGAGTGGGTAAAATGAGATTCAGGTAAACATCTTTCAGTTTTGAATCAGAGATAGGCAAACAGAAACTATATTTGGAGGTATAAATTCTAAGGTAAAAAAAAGCTTTAACTGCAAGCAAGTTATTTAATTATCTCCTTGAATGAGTATCTTTTGCCTTTTGTGTAAATAAGGATGATCAAAAATAAATGAATGAAATTTAGCTAAATTTATAACATCTTTACTTAGATATAATTTATATACCATAAAATATACTTATTTTAAGCATAAATTAAAGTTTTTAAAAATAAATTTACCAAGCTGTGCAAATATCAGAATCCAGTTATAGAATATCTTAATCACCCAAATATGATTCCTTATGCTCATTTACACTTAACATTTACACTTACATTCCCAAGCCTCATTCCCACTCTATTAAATCTACTTTCTACCACTCTTGATTTGCCTTTTCTTAAAATTTCTAACAAATGAAATAATAAAATACTTGGTCTTTTGTGTCTGGCTTCTTTCACTAAGCGTGTTTTTGAAGTTCATCCGTGTGGTAGCAAGTTCTTTTTTATTGCCAAATATTTCATTTCGTGGATATTACATTATGTTTATCCGTTCATCAGCTGATAGACATTGGGTTGTTTCTACTTTGGGGCCATTATAAATAGTGCTGCTATGAACATGTGTGGGCAAGTCTTTAGGTGACATATGTTTTCATTTCTTTGGGGTCAATACTTAGGAGTGGAATTACAGGGTTTCATGGTAAATTTGTGTATAACTTTTTAAGAAACTGTCAAACTATTTTTCCAAAGTGGCTATACATTTTGTATGTCCACTAACACAGTATGTGGGCTCCTGTTTCTCTACATCCTTGCCAACTTCTGTTATTTTCTGCCTTTTTGATAATAGCGATATAATCTCATGAAGAAAAAGTAATCACCTGTGTTTCTTTATGCCAGCTTTATTGCTAGTGATATAATGACAGCTAAGATATGATTGGGAACACTTAAAAATATTTGGAACGGAAGTTGTAAAACTTGAAAAGAAGCAAAAACTCTCTGCCATCCTGTTAATTTTCTTAAAGCTCTGTTTTTTTCTAGTCCCCCTTCTATTAGGAACTCTTCATGACCCCTCTTGGTAGTCTGCTGCGGTTGTCTCATACTGGGATTTATGAGAACCAGTTATTAAATTTTCAGGAATTTTGTGGGCCATTTGTTAAACACAACCACCAAAATTAAATATTTAAACTTAAAATTACTAAGTTATTTAAATACAAAGACAAAACTTATTTCTTAATTATTTTACAGTATTTTACTATTATCTATGTTTTGAAATTTCCTATGTCTATTGCATTTGCATGGTGGACACACTACATAGTGGTGTCCTGCTGAACATCTATTTCTTCCTAACGCTATTTCCAGTGATCCCACACTGATAGCTTAAAATCATCTATGGTAGGAATATTTACACCACAGAAACTGGAAAATGCTACAAACCATGGCTTTTTTTTTTTTCTCCCAGAGAAGTGGTTGTTAAGTATTTACCGGGTCTAAATTTATCCTGTCAGTACTTTTTATTAAGTTTATTAAGGCTGTAGATGGTTTTGGAGAGAATCACATCATTAAAATATTAAGGCAACTATTTGGTTGTGAGTTCTTCTTCTATTCACCTCAGTAAAAGTTTCTTTCCACTTATAACTTGAATCCCCTTCTTAGTAATATTATACTTGACAATTTGTATTTTGGAGATAGAGGTGGGCAACAACTATGTCTACCATAATTATATATTTTTTCATTATCTTTTTTTTTTCTTTTCAGCGTAACAGTATTCATTGTTTTTGCACCACACCCAGTGCTCCATGCAATACGTGCCCTCCTTAATACCCACCACCTGGCTCCCCCACCCTCCCACCCCCCGCCCCTTCAAAACCCCTCAGGTTGTTTTTCAGAGTTCATAGTCTCTCATGGTTCACCTCCCCTTCCAATTTCCCTCAACTCCCTTCTCCTCTCCATCTCCCCATGTCCTCCGTGTTATTTGTTATGCTCCACAGATAAGTGAAACCATATGATAATTGACTCTCTCTGCTTGACTTAGTTCACTCAGCATAATCTCTTCCAGTCTCCTCCATGTTGCTACAAAAGTTGCGTATTCATCCTTTCTGATGGAGGCATAATACTCCATAGTGTATATGGACCACATCTTCCTTATCCATTCGTCCGTTGAAGGGCATCTTGGTTCTTTCCACAGTTTGGTGACCGTGGCCATTGCTGCTATAAACATTATCTTGGTCAGGCACTAATTATAGCATTATCTCAGCCTTATACAATGAACTGGGAATGTCTTTCATATTTTTCTATCCTCTGTAATAATATAAGTTCCTAGAAATTACATATTTCTAAAAGATTTGGTCAGAATTGACTATGACATCTGAGCCTGGCAGCTTTCTTAGAAATGCTAGGTAAGTTTTTTTACTCAGTCTTAATTAAAGCTTAGATTTTTCTTCAATTTTAAAAGTATGTCAAAATTATCCTAGAAAATATACGCTGTAAACAAATGTTCACGTTTTTTACAAGGATTTGTACATTATAGTCTCTCTCTGTCTTTTTAAAGATCTTATTTTTAAGTACTCTCTACACCCAACATGGGGCTCAAACTCACAACCTTGAGATCAAGAGCTGCATACTCCACTGACTGAGCCAACCAGGCACCTGATGATAGTTTCTTATGCTTCTAAAATCTTAATCATGATGGTATTTATACCACTTTTCCCATTCTGAAATTATTATCTCTTCTTTTTTCCCATTAGATTTTCATGAAAGCCAATTAATTGGCCTTTTTGAATAGCTACCATTTCAATTTATGTGCTATTTCATAAATCCTTATTTAAAAAATTTTTATGTTTATTCATTCCTCCTACCCCCCTAAGACTTAGTTTGTTACTCCCTTTCCACTTGCTTAGTATGAAAGCACAGTTTGTACTTCTTCGTTTTTATTATAAAAAGTTATCAAGCTATGCATTTTTTTCTGGGTATAGTTTTGTTTGCATCCTTTAAGTCTGGAAATATATTGGAAAAAGATAGTAAGATGTGTTGCAAGTGCTACTGAAATATCCAAGCAGACCAATTATAAAATCTAATTTTTTGTTAGTAATTTAGAACTTTTATGCATTATGGCCAAATAATTTTTCCTTTTGGGGGTTTGTGAAGTTTCTTTTGAGCCTACTATATTATTAATATTTATAAATGCTCAATAGTTACACACATTTAAATATATATTTTGGATAAGAGCAGAAGGGTTTGAATTTTAAGTACTTTTGATTAATAAACTATTTTATGCCTTTTTTATGCTTACGTATAATTATACTTAGTGGGATTTTTTTTTGGAAGACACTTTTTGAATAAAATATAATAAGCAACTTTAAATACACCTCTATCTTTACTTATTTCCTACCTTGTTTAAATTAGAAGTATGAGAAGAAGGTGATAATAAACAGACAATCAGGAGATGTGAGAGAATAAGCACACAAAACAGGGGTGCCTGGGTAGTTCAGTAGGTTAAGCCTCTGCCTTGGGCTCAGGTCATGATTCCAGGGTCCTTGGATGGAGCCCGCATCTGGCTCCCTGCTAAGTGGGGAGCCTTCTTCTTCCTCTCCCTCTGCCCCTCCCCCTGCTTGTGTTCCTTCTCCCACTGTGTCTTTCTCTGTCGAATAAACAAAATCTTTAAAAAAAAAAGAATCACAAAATAGAAGCTTTAATAACTTTTAAAGTGGCACAGACATAGAAGAAGCACACTACCTAGGAAGAGTGTTCGCTAATATCTAGATGATTGACATAAAATCGTTCAGAGTACATTTTACCTTGGAAATGACTGAGATAGAAAAATAAGCAGAGAATTATACTAATTATAAATAAGACTTCAGTCTGAATTTGGTTGGTGCCAGGATTAAAGGGCAAACAACATGTAGCTAAGTTTCTTTCTATTGTCTGAAAGTGCCCAAGGGGCTCACAGCTAGAGAAATAATTGGTCACCTGTCTCATAGCTTAGTCACCTCAGAGAAGCTGGCGAGTAATGCCTGCCACATAGTAAGTGTGTGACACATCAGGCCTCCTTAACTCCAGACCCTGAGTTCTTTCTATTTGCCATAAAGCCTTTCTAGCACATGCTCATGAAGAAAATGGCCGAATTGAATAAGGAATCCTATTGTGAAATATATTTTAACTTGTATACATGTTCAAAATTATTTGAAATTACCTATTATGAAACCCATAGTTGTGCCTAGAACTATGAAACTAAGGGTAAATAATGTAGAGCAAATAATGAAGGGCCTTGGTTAGATGATTCATACAAGATTATCTAAGTGAAGGACACCCATAGAACTGTTTACAAAATTTGGCTCTGAGTTTCCTGGAAGTAAAAGTGAAAATGATGAGGTTTAGATCCTCATAATCCAATAAAAAGAAATGCATCCATTTAATATGAAAATCTGAATATCTCCTGTTTTAATCACAGGAGAATTTATTATGTGGGACTTTAAATAAAAATAACACTAACCAGTATAATGAACATCTTCAATAGCAATTTTTATGAGACAATTATTTTCAAAGTTATAATTTATATAAACCAATTATATTTTTTACAAATTAATTATCATAAAATAAGGAAAACAGATAAAATCCATTTTGTTTATAGCATAGCACTTTCCTTTTAAAAAAAGAAAATTCATGCATTAGTAAGGGAATACCAGCAGTAGACTAACGGAATTCACTTATTTTCCACTGCTTTAGATAAAAAATTACATACATTTTCTGCAATGTTGTACAATTTTTACTGCTTGTTATATTTTACTGAAATTGGATACTGGATTATCTATCTGCTGTTTAGTTGGGTATCATCAGCTGAATCATCTTCGTCTGCAGGAGTGACCTACAAATTATTGCACCTAAATGTTATCCTATAACATCTAACATCTAACATATAACATCTAAATGTGACTCTGTAAAAATAAGGTAAAGGAAAAAAGACCTCTGCCATCACTGAGTCTCTTTCCCCTGATTACCCAGGATCGGATTCCCTAGACAGAAGATGTGGTTAGCATTTGATCCTAATCAAAGGACCCCAAATACTTAGATACAGTTCATTTTAATCTTAGTTGAAAAGACTGTGGACAGACACTTAGGAGAAAGTGAAATCAGCATAATATCTCCTCTTCAAGTGCAGTCCAGCTTTCAGAGTGGTAACGTGGATTTCAGCCCTCCTCATAATTGTCCTTGATGAAAACAGAAGGATTTCACAGCACAGAAAGCAGTGGTTTATGAGGCTGGGTACAAGACAGACGTACAAGAGAACTCTGTTCATCGTCTTCAAAGTGAGGCAGCGATGGCACTGCCGCTGCTGTGGCCACATGTAATATAGCCTGTAGCTCTTTAAAGAGGATTAGCTTTAGCGGCTGGGAGCATTCAATGCTGGGTTTCATGTAGAGTAGAATATGCTAATGAAATGTAAATGTCCAAGGCAAACATTGCGTAATATGGAAAACCCTCAAAACTGAGCTTTGTCTCTTGCACAGTGGGAAAACAAACTTTATCATCCGAAGAAGTAGAAAAGGAACGACCTTCCACTTGTCGGCCTTATGTATCTGCTTCTATAAAAAGTGAATTAAAATACATACATATATTTGTATTTAATTTGATTTTAATATCAGTGGAAAAAACAAAATTCAGTCATTCAAAAATATCTTGATAGATCTGTGCTCAGAGATGGGTGTGAAATAATTCATATTTGTAGAAAGGGATATATACATAATATGGGTTTTTTAAACACTATTTTTTAAATACTACTGTAGGTTTACAAAGGGCTTGATAGAACAAGTTCCCCTCACCCATTTCACCTTAAAATTGTTTTCTGCATAATATCCTGCTGCTCACTGTTGAAATATACTGTGTCTTTATCATAATTTTCCATCCATTGTTTTTACTGCCTTATAGGAAGCCAGTATGAGGCTTGATCAGTCTCTTAAAGCTGTACACACATTCAATTAATATTAAAATTATTTCCACATATTTAGAATTTCAGAACATATTTAACATTGAGAAGGTGAATTCATGATAAGGTGTGTGATTTGCAGTCCATGTAACTGTGTGACACAACTTGGAATCCATACACATGGTTGCCAAAGATTGAAAGGCCACTAAAGAATTTCATTTCAATTGCTGGGAAATAAAGATCCCAGGAAACACATGGAACTGGTGCCTATGTGCTCTTTCCTTAGTTACGAGCATTTCACTATACTCAACCAAGTAGCTTAGGTTCTCTTGGTTTTTGTTGGTTAGTGGTGTGTATGTGTGTGTGTGTGTGTGCACGTGTGCGTGTGTGCATGTGTTTTATACCTCAGTTTTGAAGGGTTTGTCTCTGTAGACACCGGAGGAGGAATGGTAATACATATTCATGAAAGAGTGCTCTTTCCAGGCGCTGCTACCATTGACAAAGCCTTAGCTGTTTCACACAGCAAGCTGACTGGGATTGTGTGTGGGGACTGCATGGCCAGATTAGTGCAAACAGCAAGCCCACTCCTCTGCTTGTTAGGCCTTGCCTTCCTGACAATTTCCCCAATTGTCGCTTGTGACAAGGCTGTCATTAGGTGATGGCTTCTTTTGGCCATTTTCAGATAAAGATAATTTCCTTAACTTCCATTTTATTTGACAACAAGCAGTTTGGGAGAGAAAGGAAGTGCTTCAGTAGTTTATGGATTAGGGTTTTGTCACTTCAAAGGCATCTTTGATCTAAAAATATGTGCTGTACCAAATTCATTATGTCTTTCCTTAAAGAGCCTTTAAATTTATTGATCTTCTCCTCAATTATTCTCCTTTTACGTCCAGTCATGATGTGTGAGATGGTAGTGTTAGGAAAAGCCTAAGGAGGAGTGTGGGGAAAATGCAGCCAACTGGTCATTTCTAAGGCCATTACAAGAACGAAACAACAGGTGCTTTTGTTTAGTGTCGATTCTCTTCTGAATCCCTGTGCGGACAAAGGCCCTTCTGCTGTTTCTCGCTCAACGCAAAGATATCAGCACCAACAGATAAGACAAAATTATATTTGGTGTTATAACCTAATGAAGATCAAAACTTCACAATTTTTATAAAAATTGTGTCTGCAATTGTTTTCCTTCTCACCATTGACTACACGAGTTTCAAAAGCCCGTGTATGAGTAATAGAGACCAAGCAAGTGACTTCTTTATGGACCAATGCTTTGGCTTCCCCTACAAGCAATCTTACGGTGTGCTGAGGCTCAGCTTGCTAAAATTCTTAAAACTGAATCATTATTCATGGCAGAAAATAAGAGGATAAGAATCCATATGTGAAAATTTACTTTAAAAACCTAGCAAGTGGAGAATTTACAGCTTCTGTAGTAGCTTATCTTGTTTAGAAAGTCTTCTTGCCGTCTTTGTATGGGGGTAGTTGTTCTAACAATTGCTGTGTGGAATTATTGTGTTTTAAATAACACCTAGGACAAAGAAGTAAATAGTTTACATCTGAACTATTATGGTTAACCATTGTCTTCTAACACTTCACATATAATAACTTCAATATAGGACAGAACAAGCTACTCACTTCCATTTCTGCAACTAGGAAAAAAGAGTTAAAACAAACAGCTTAATTTCTTTTTCTTTTTTGTCTAAATGTAGTATTTTATTAGCTTTTTGGCTGACTGTTTTCTAATGTAGAGATATCCTGATGCTTTTGATAATCAGAAAGTTCATTTGAGCAAAGCATGATTTTAAAACTTTACATATTAAAAGAAATAGGTAATTTGAATGCATGACCTTAGGTTCCTAAAAACAATAAAAGTTGTTTCTTTTGAAAAGTCAGTTTTCTAAATTTCCAAAGACTAGTAGAACATAATGTCTTTCATTTTGAAACTAGTTTAGAGGGTTGGGACTCTACCCTTAGGCCCATAATACTCCTCTCCATGAAGTCAGGATAAAAATAGCCGGCAAAGCAATGTCAGAAGCATTTTCCATGTGTTGGGTTATTTCATCCTTATTAAGAGGTAGATACTATTATTGACTCGATTTTCAGAAAGAAACTGAGGCTCAGAGAGGTTAAGTAACTTGCCTACTATCTCATATCCAGCAAGTGGTAGACCCAGACTAGTGTATTTTGGATACAAAGCCTCTGTTCTTAATGCTAGGGCCTAGAAGACATAGGTCTGGACTATCTGCTATTCCTGAACAAGTAAATGTTAGTTCTGTTGTCCTTCCGATCTTCAGCTCCCCAGTCCTGGTCCCCTGCTCCACACAATCCAAGAAAATGGGAAGAGAAAGCAGGAGAGAAGGCGAGGGGGTAGATCCAGGTTTCCTTCTGCCTGCATGTCAAACACAGAGGGGCTGACATGCCAAAATCTGATAAATTCAGACAGTGGGGTTCATGGTTCCTTGTGCTGTCTTTTCAACGAACCCTCCATTACTTCATTACAGCCCTCTGATGTCATTTCTCTTGACTTCATTGTAACCAGGAAACCTTAGTTTTGACTTCCTTGTAAAATCAGGAAAGGCCACTTTGGAGGAGGAAAGGAGTACTTCTTGAGCAAGAATGTTTTGGAGAAAGATCTCTGTTTTGTCTTAGAGTTCACCGGCTTTGTGACACGTGAATGTACCACATAAACTGGCAGGCAGCAACACCAACAGCCTGCCTCAGAAGAGACCGGACTAAATACCCGCTCCAAAGAGATTGTCCTGAAATATGATACCAGCTGCAAGAGAGAGTCCTCTCCTCTGGTCAAATGAGAAAAATCATATTATCCTCACTGTGGTATACAAATAGCTTGTAAGCCACATTCTCCATTTGGATGATTACAATAAGTGCTAACCTCACTGCTGAGGGCCAGGGCCAGCCTGATCCCATCTCCAAACACAAACACTTCTGCCTAGGTCTTGGCTGGGGGCTGTGCAGCGGCCTCCCAACCCCCACCCCTTCTTCCCCCCTGTTAATTGGCTGAGACCACCAGAATTTGGAGGACACAGATGTCACTGATAGTTTTCCTAGGGAGCACATTCATGCCCATCTGTTGCAGCCTAGAAGGCTGTTCATATATCCACAAGGCCTTCATTTAATTCTTGTCAGAAAGTAATGTAAATCCAGTTTACCTCAGAGGTCGCAGCCGAGATTTATGCCAGTGAGCCCCCTGCAATTTACACACACTGTAGTTGTATAGCATGAAAAGAAAGCCTTTCATGTTGGTGCATATTAACAAGAAAGCCTGCCTTCCGAGAGGGGCTTTTTGATTGAGGTTTCTCCTGATTTTAATACAGCCGATGCCAGTTGGTATACCCAGCTTTAGAAAAAGCAAAAAACAAAAAAAAACAACAACTAATCTTTAAACTAAAGTTTCTTCTTTTATAAGATGTAAAAGAGAGAGAAATCCTAGCAAGTGGCACTGCTATGTCTTTAATTATCTGTTATGAGACAAAACTCCCCTCCACTTGCTGAAGATGGAGTGTGACAGGAGAGCGTGTTCTGGCCAGGAGTCTGAGGAGAATTCAGTTGTAAGCAATTGTCTTTCCAACATGAAAATAGTAGGAGTGACCAATTGAATTTGTCCCTGACTTTTCAGTTATCTCTTTGTAGTCTGTTCAGAGGCAATTTCGGATTTTGATTAACTTTTTTGGACCAGGCTGGGTAGAAATTGATTCATCAGTACAGTGGAAGAATAATATGTGATATACACATATATATTTACAGAATTATTTTATTGGGAATCTAAGAGTACTGAAAGGACTTCCATTTATCCTATCTTTCTGTACATTTTGAAATATTCAGGACTGTGTCAGTAAGCTGGAAGGCAAATGGTTTTAAAAACACCCATCCTGTCAAAATCTTCTGGAAAGTCTGAATATGCTTTTTATATAGTATGTGACCTTGGGCAAGTTACTTAACCTCCATGACCTCAACTTTCTCAACCCTAAAGTGGGAATAATAAAGCCTACACTATAAGGTTTTGTGTCTGAGGTATCTACCATAGTACCTAAAGTATAGAAAGTATTCAACCAATGATAATTTCCCTTTCCATCCTGTCTTTTGGCGGTGTCTGTGACAACAAACTGTATATTAAAAGTATTAGTTAACTTAGTTTAAAAACTCTAAGCATTCACATCATCAGATTACATTTTTAACATTAAAAAAAAATTGAAACAGAGAGGAAGTTGGAGATTTTCTTTCTACAGTTCGGAATTTTTGTTTTGAGGTGTTTCACTTTTTAATTCTGTAGAAAGTAGAATAATAGAAGTGTGTTACATAGTTTTGTTAAAAATCGGGCTTGGCTTCTCTACTCATTCATGAGTAGCCTGTGATTTCCCAAGACAGTGTTAATAGGGGGCGTGCTTCTCTTGTTTTTGTAGACAATGCTCATTTACCCGTGCTCATGGCTTTGAAGTAGTGGGTATGATTATTTTTGCACACATTTAGCTTTTTGTTTATATTTTACTTAAGATAATATTAAATTGGGTTGTGATTTCTGAGCACATACTGCTAACTGGAAAGTGCAGCAGAGAAGCCTAGATTATATGAGGAAAATGTAGGCGGGACAGACAGATTAAAAATATGTGTTGCTGATAACTCATTAAGCAAACACTTCCAATATACATAGTCATAGTCTGGACTTAATTACAGAATCAGATGAAGCAGTGGCTTCACTTTCCAGAAGAGAGTTCACATTAGGGAGGCTAAAGCCCAGTTTTGTTGACTATCTAAACCTGGGAGTAGGCAGATTTAAAATAATTTCAGAACGGTCCTTTTCTGTTTCTCAGAGTTTATCAAGACCATTTCTTTTTGCTTGGAGTCCTTGACACAGAATCTTAAAATTTTTTTACTATTAGAAATTTCAAACATATTAAAGTAGAGGGGGTAGTATAAGAAATCTGACATATTTTACTCAGCTTCAATATGTAACGATCTGGAACCAGTCTTTCCTAATTTATACCCTCACTTTCTCCCCACCTCCATGTCCCAAATTATTTTGAACCAAATCTCAGACTTCATGCAATTTCATCTGTAAATATTTAATATTTAGTAATACTAAGACATGATATGAACTTCTTTTTTTTCTTTTTTCCCTTTTTTTTAAAACAAACTCCTTTTTAACATAACTACAGTACCATTATCTCACCTCAAAAATTAACACTAATGCCTTAATATCATTTATTGCAACTTAATGTAATCAGTGAGAAAATGGAGGGCCCTCCTTTTTTTAAGGGAATGGATTATTTGGCTTCAGTGTTACAAAATTGGCTATTTTGCTCCCATGATGTAAGAATTTCATGAGTACTTTTATGTAGCAACTTTTATTGCATATTTATGTGGTTGATAGGTTTTGTGGTATATGGTAATACCATCCTAGAATGAAAATTTGTTGTTTTATTGGAAAATAAAAATTGCATCATTATTCTAGTCCTACCCCACCTTCATTGATTCATTTGGATAAGTGTTTTCCAAACTTACTAGCTTCAAATGAAATTATACATGGAAAGCCACTATATATAACGGATGGAAATGAAATTACTCTGGGGCCATGCTGCCAACCACTCATTTGGCCCATTCTTTCCCCATGTGGGGTCTTGCAGGTTTTGGTAAGTGAAATGTCTTTTTACAAACCTATACCATTTTCCCGTTTGGGTTTTAGGGTAAGACAAATTGCTGTGTGAAGGAGTGTAAAGAATAAGAGAGGGTTACCTACATAGTTGAAATTACCAAAAAATGACTACACAGTACTTAATTTTGAAGCTTGCTACCACTAAAAAGAATGTTTCACTTAAAGTAATTAAAATGTTTATTGTAATGGGAAAAATCCACTGTGCTCATAAATAATGGCCCCACTTCTTAGTTGACTCTACTGGGGCCTCCTGGGAGGAGATGTATTTGCTCCCTGTCAGGATTAATCTATAAATGCAATCACCACTTAGACCTCATCAGTTCTTTCCTTCCTCTTCATTGGTCCCCCTGGAATTATATTGCAGCTTGAATAAGGTCAAAATTAGGATAGTTTTCCCCAGAAAAAAAACACAGTCATTATTATTTCAGTGCTTTAAAATTTGAGAATCAACCCAAGAGTTGTTTCTTTAAACAGTCTGGAATAGACATTTCTGTCGTAGAATCCATATTCTATCAAAGTAATGCATCCTGTTTTTTAGTGCGGTTATTGGTTTCTTCTGCCAGAAAACCCAGGGACACAGAGTGGTCTCACATAAAACCACAGTGGATTGGATGTTTAAAAGCTTGTGTCTAACACCTGCAGATAATCCCAGTGAGTTGCCATTTGAACTTGGACAAACTATTGAACTTCTGACTGTTTCTTCAAATGGGGACCATGTTACTAGCTATCTTCCTCCTTGTAATCTTACAAAAGTAAGATAATTCTCCTATTTCCTTTCATCAAGATTTGATATGAATGCCTTTGCTTCTGTAATAGTGGAAAGGATAGAATGCATTCTCCAACTTGTCTAAATGAAAGTAAACTCATCCTCATTGGTTAGAATACTGCTTTAGAATTTTTTGTAAGCTAAATTATATACTTATTTTCCTTCCCCAGTAAGTCTGTCTTTGAGGGTTGTCTATTCTGTTTCTGGGCAACAACTTCAGAAGTATCAAATGCAAGATATAATGGATACTCAGCATATGCTTAACTACCATTCAGGAGTTTGCAAATGCAGTACATGTTATTTTATAAACCTGTAAGTTAGTTATGAAAACCAAACATTAAGGAAACAGTAGGAAACAGATGGTTAATTTTTCCTGGTAAAAGGCTGTGTAAAAACTAATGTGTTTCACTTGCTTACTTTTATTTACTTATTTTTAAATTTTTTTTCTATTAGTTCAACATTGGTAAATCTTCCTTCATTAGCTAAAAGCAATGAACACAATTAACACTAAGTTTCGGATCTCCACCTTCCTTTCTTATTAGAGAAAAGAGAAAATGTGAGCTCTTCTGTTGAGGAACTACCAAAGAAAGTGAGTGGAGTAGTCCAAAAACAATGAAGTTATCCCCCACATCAGGTGACTGATGCCCTGAGCACATTTGCTCCGTGACTGAGCAGTATTTTCCCCAGGAACAGAACTCTTCTAGAAAGTGGAGAATCCTGAAATTCTAAAACTGTTTTCATTTACCAAGTCAGCCTGAAGAAAAGAGGGCCTCAAAGCTGTCTGCAGGTTACAGAGAGCAGAAATAGGTCTAGTTTTTTAATAGTCTTTCTGGCTCCTAAAATGACCCGTGTTAATTAAGGATTGGTAATTTGTATACAACGTAGGATGCATAGGAGCTGTGAAGAGGTAAGTAAACAAAAAATTTAACATGCCACCCTTTCTTTATAGATAGGCTTTTCCCCCCACCCGCCTTAAGATCACACAGGAGTGGCAAAACCCTCCCGTCAAGTGCTACAGAGCCCCTTGCCCCTGGGCTGCTTTGGTTATCACTGTGTGGAAGTAGTTCCGGGTGTGGATGTCTGCCTCACTCAATGTGACTTTTGCCTCTGTGCCCTCAAAGCGTGTGGATGTCCCAGCGGTCGTCCCTCAGCAGTCTCTTGCCACTCGAGAAAATGTAAGACGTGTTTGTTCCCAGGCCAGCAGGAGGCTCCCTGCCAAGACCCACCGGTGGCTGGTGACATGCACACGCTGTGTGAATCACACAGCCACATGGCGGACTCTGATTATGTCAGCCCCAGAGTGTGGGCTGCCAATCCCCAATCCAGAAGCCCCCCCACCCCACCCCGGCGCCTTTGACATTTTAAGTAAAAAATAAATAAAGGGCTTTGTGTGTACCTCGGAGTGAAGAAGATGTGGGGTTGCGGTTGTTTCTGTCTGATCTGTAATCCGATGGACGCTCTCTCCCTGAGCCACTTCAGGCTCACTTGCCTGCCGCCTCAGACAGAGGAAAGAAAGGCTGAGTGCTGGAGGCAAACAGCTGATTAAACCGAGTTGGCTGGGTTTTAAGAGTTGTTTTTTTTTTTTTTTAAGCAAATAAAACTCACAACTTTCTTCCTGAAAATGTCTAACTGGTCATAATATTTCAATTCTCGAACAGATTTTTATTCATTAATTGAGGGTGGATCTGGTGAATTACTTAGGGAAGAATCCCATTATTATAAGACTTGATACTGAGAAAAATATCAAGAATCTGAAAACATTGCATAGCGAAGCAATTTTCTTTCTTAAGAACATAAATGCTAATTAAGTCAATAAGGAAATTGAATCCAAATAAGATAAAGAAAAATCAGGGGGCCCTTTAAAAAAATGAAATTTTATCTCCTGAAAATGTTATTGATAACAATAACTGATAACTTCAGAGCACTTATTACATGCTAGGTGATTCTCCTTGTGTCTTACATATATATTATATTTACATGGTTGTATCATACAATGTTACAATATAATTCAATTCAACAAAACTCTGTGAGATTGGTCCTATTATTACCCTGTTTTGCAGATGAGGAAGCTGAGACCTGACTTGTGTAAGGCTGCTCAGCTAACAAGCAGCCTAACAGAAATTTAAATCCAAGAACCCTAACCGTGCTTACCGTGGCTCTCTACCGATGGCTCAGACAGTGAAAGTATACATCTTCATTTTGCTGTTCCTATCATTTCGCAGCCCCCTCATCCCTTTTGTCTTGAGACAGACTATTCCTTTGTGGGCTACCTCCAACTCAAAATCTGCATGGCTGTTTGCCAAATAACTCTCCTGGCTGTGAGAATTATGAATACAGATTTGAAAATATTTTGTTGCCGAAGTAACCTTAGTCCCCACATTTGCTGGCTTTCATCAAGTATGTAATGCTTCATAGTCCTAGCAGTTTTTGTATTTCATGCCATTTGCATATACATACCACACCATCACCTGCACTTTCCTCCTACTTCACCCCTGGAGACACCCAGCAGGTTTGCCCTTCTGTGAAACGGGGCATTTCTGTTGCCCCGTCCACCAAATCACACACTACATTAGCAATCGAGTCTACACCATTTCTTCTTCTTCTTCTCCTTCTTCTTCTCCTTCTCCTCCCCCTTCTTCTTCTTCTTCTTCTTCTTCTTCTTCTTCTTCTTCTTCTTCTTTGGTTTTTCTTTATTTATTCGACAGAAATCACAAGTGGGCAGAGAGGCAGGCAGAAAGAGAGGGGGAAGCAGACTCCTCGCTGTGCAGAGAGCCCGATGCGGGGCTTGATCCCAGGACCCTGAGATCATGACCTGAGCCAAAGGTAGAGGCTTAACCCACTGAGCCACCCAGTGCCCCTATTTCTTCTCTTCCAGTGAATTTTTCCTTGCCATGTTTTTCTCTAGAACCCTGGTATCTATTTCATGAGAAGGTAGGTGTGTTTTGAGGATAAGTCAGAAGCCCTGAATTCTTACCCTGATCTTTGCTTGGGACTTTGGGCAGGTTACTCAACCTCCTCCTGCCTCAGATTCTTCACCTAGAGTTTGGGTGGATGATACCTGGCTCTTAGAGTCTACTCGCCAGTTTGAAGATCCTTCCAAGTTTGTAAAATAATTTTTTCTTGCTCTATGATTGCCCCCAGTGTTATGGCAGCTCTAGATTTGGGGACATACAGAGTCAGTACAGGTGGCAGTTCTTCTCTCATTTTCGGTGCAAAAATATGAAGAAAACTCTTCCTGAAAGTCCCATTTGCAAGTGCCGAATCCTTGAATAGGACCAGATGGCAGGTTTGGCTCACCTTGACCGGAGATGTTGCTCTTCCAGCCATGGGGGCCAGGCTCATAATTCATCAGATGTCACCATGGCTGATGGAGTGGGTAACTGAAGCTGGGTACTGTGAGCAACAGGCCCCATGATGATGACCTTTTTTTCCCCTCCTCTTTCTTCCCGAGGCCAGCAGGTAACCCATTGGTGACCCGGAACACTCCGACTGCACTTTCCTGTGCAGTCAAGTTTGATAAACACCTTCAGCAGCTGGAAACTAGAGAGGGTGGGGCACAAGGATGAGAGAGACAGAGACAACTTGGAGAGAAGGGACAGCTGAGGCCTCCAGGCTCCCATTCTAACAAGGTGTGGCCCTCAGGCTGGAAGTCTTGATACAAAGAGCCATTGGAAAGAACTTCTCCGGTAGAATTCCCTCCCCTCCTCCTTTTTTTTTTTTTTTTAAATCACAGCACACTCCTTCATTTTCTTTGTAAGTGAAAAGAAAAGGAGAATCAAATTTCTTAGCCATCTAGTGTTTGTTAAACTAATGCTTCCAACTGCCTGTCTCATCATTATTTCAATAGTCTCTGCTAACTCATGGATCCTTAATACGAGATGAGGATCTCCTCCTCAAAGTCTCTTGTCGTGTCACTCTCCAACTGGATTTCTTTTCCTTACCCATCTCTCTAGCTGTTCCAAACCCTACCCCCTTGAAAAATCCCAGGGCAAGTGCCCCTCCCTGGTAAGAAAGGCTCCTTTGCTGTCTCTCGATGGAATCACTTGCTCCAACCCCGAGGGCAGAAACTGACATTTATTACCTGTGCAGTACTCCTAGACTTGAGTTTCTGTTTTCCTCTTTTCAATTTTTTTTAAAAGATTTTATTTATTTATTTGACAGACAGAGATTACATGTAGGCAAGAGAGGCAGGCAGGGAGAGAGAGGAGGAAGCAGGCTCTCCGCGGAGCAGAGAGCCCGATGTGGGGCTCGATCCCAGGACCCTGGGATCATGACCTGAGCCGAAAGCAGAGGCTTTAACCCACTGAGCCACCCAGGCGCCCCTCTTTTCAATTTTTTAAAAATATTTTATTTGTTTATTTGAGAGAGAGAGAGAGAGAGCTTGAAAGAAAGATCACAAACAGAGGGTAGGGGTAGAGGGAGAAGCAGACCCTGTGCTGAGCACAGAGCCCAATGTGGGACTCCATCCCAGGACCCTGGGATCATGACTTGAGCTGAAGGCAGACACTTAACTGACTAAGCCACCCAGGTGCCCACCTCTTTTTAATTTTTTCATTAAATGTCAAATCAATATAAAAAAATTATAAAATAGGTGTAATATAGCCAGAACATGATAGATGTTCACAGATTAATCTAAGTCAAAAACGTAACACTTTCTTTGAAATCTCCTGTGTTCATACACTTCCCTCACAACTTCACTCTCTGTTCCATAAACCCACCGTTGTGAATTTTTAGCTTATTCCCTTTCTTTTCTTTGTAATTTTACCATATATATGTATCCTATAATATTATATTGTTTAGCTATAAATGTTTTAAATGTTATGTATGTATTCTTCTGTGACTTGCTTTACTATATTTCTAAGTTTCATCCGTATATTGCTACATGTAACCATAATTCATTCATTTATTTGCTTATTCTATTCCAGTGCATAAATACACTTCAGTTTTTTTATCTATTTTCCTGTTGAGAGACATACGGAGTGTTTCCTTTTGTTTACTATTACAAACTGTGTCATTGTGAATGTGCCTATATTTCCTAGACTCTGGTCCAAGGTTTTCTCTAAACTAGAGTATATGCCTAAGAGTGAACATTGGGTCATAATGTACCCACTATGTGCATTTTTTATTTTACTGAATAATGCTAAACTGTAGTTTTCAACAGTGGTGAAGAGAAGTAACACTGTTCTTGACGACTGTTACCCAACTTAAATTATTTCCCAGTCAAGAAGTTGCGAATGTTTATGGTTTGAATTTGTATTTCCTGATTACTAATGAGGTTGGACACATTTCACATGTTCATTGGCCATCAATGCTTTCTCTTGTGTGAAGTGTCTGTTTGCTCATTTTTTTTTCTACTGTATGATTGGTCCTTTTTTTCATTGACTTATAGGAATTCTTTATATATTCAGAATAGAAATCCTCTGCCAGTTTATATACATTACAAAATACTTTCTCCCAGTTTATGACTTGTTTTTTCACTTTCTATGTTTTCTATGTTAATTTTACTAATTAGAAGTTTATCTCTCTAATTAAATATCAATCTTTTGTGGTTTGCTTTTTTTACAAGTAGTTTGAGAAATTCTTCCCTTGTCAAAGGATCAAAAGGATATTCTCCCTTAGATATTCTCCTTTAGGAAATTCAAATCAAAACCACATTGAGATACCACCTTACACTAGGTAGAATGGCCAAAATCAATAGGACAAGAAACAACAAGTGTAGGAAAGGATTTGGAGAAAGGGGAACCCTCTTGCACTGTTGGTGGGAATGCAAGTTGGTGCAGCCACTTTGGAAAAGAGTGTGGAGATTCTTCAAAAAATTAAAAATAAAGCAACCCTATGATCCTGCAATTGCACTACTGGGTTTTTACCCCAAGATACAAATGTAGTGAAAAGAAGGGCCATAAATACTCCAATGTTCATAGCAGCAATGGCCACAATTGCCCAGCTATGGAAAGAGCCTCAATGCCCTGCAACAGATGAATGGATAAAGAAGATGTAGTCCAATGAACAGACAGTTCTGCAAAGAAGACATCCAGATGGCCAACAGACACATGAAAAAGTGCTCCACATCACTTGGCATCAGGGAAATACAAATCAAAACCACAATGAGATACCACCTCACACCAGTCAAAATGGCTAAAATTAACAAGTCAGGAAATGACAGATGCTGGCGAGGATGTGGAAAAAGGGGAACACTCCTACACTGTTGGTGGGAATGCAAGCTGGTGCAACCACTCTGGAAAACAGCGTGGAGGTTCCTCAAAAAGTTGAAAATAGAGCTACCCTACGACCCAGCAATCACACTATTGGGTATTTACCCTAAAGATACTAATGTAGTGATCCAAAGGGACATGTGCAGCCAAATGTTTATAGCAACAATGTCCACAATAGCCAAACTATGGAAAGAACCTAGATGTCCATCAACAGATGAATAGATAAAGAAGATGTGGTACATATATACAATGGAATACTATGCAGCCATCAAAAGAAATGAAATCTTGCCACTTGTGATGACGTGGATGGAATGAGAGGGTATTATGCTTAGCGAAATAAGTCAATCAAAGAAAGACAATTATCATATGATCTCCTTGATATGAGGAAGTTGAGAGGCAACATGGGGGGTTTGGGGGGTAGGAAAAGAATAAATGAAACCGATGGAATTGGGAGGGAGATAAACCATAAGAGACTCTCAATCTCACAAAACAAACTGAGGGTTGCTGGGGGGAGGCGGGTAGGGAGAGGGTGGTTGGATTATGGACATTGGGGAAGGTATGTGCTATGGTGAGTGCTGTGAAGTGTGTAAACCTGGTGATTCACAGACCTGTACCCCTGGGGCTAATAATACATTATATGTTAATTTAAAAATTTTTTTAAAAAGAAGATGTAGTTCATATATACAATGGAATATTACATAGCCATCAGAAAGGATGAATACCCAATTTTTGTATCAACATGGATGGGATTGGAGATTATGCTGAGTGAAATAAGCCAAGCAGAGAAAGTCAATTATCATATGGTTTCACTTACTTGTGGAGCATAAGGAATAACATGGAGGACATTAGGAGGGAAATCAGAGCGGGAGACGAACCCTGAGAGACAGTGGACTCTGAGAAACAAACTGAGGGTTTTGGAAGGGAGCAGGGTGGGAGGGATGGGTGAACCTGGTGGTGGGTATTAAAGAAGGCACGTATTGCATGGACACTGGGTATGGCGTATAGACAATGAATCTTAGAACACTGAAAAAAAATTAAATTAAGATGTAAAAATGAATAAAAATAAAAAAAATTTTAAAAGATATTCTCCTTTATAAGTTGCATACTTAGGAGTGCCTGGGTGGCTTAGTGGGTTAAGCTTCTGCCTTCGGCCCCAGTCATGATCCCAGGGTCCTGGGATCAAGCCCCGCATCAGGCTCTCTGCTCATCAGGGAGCCTGCTCCCCTCCTCTCTCTCTCTGCCTGCCTCTCTGCCTACTTGTGATCTCTGTCTGTCCAATAAATAAATAAAATCCTTAAAAAAAAGTTGCATACTTTTGTCTCTAACATGTAAGTCTTTAATCTAACTAGTATTGATAAAAAAAAATAACCAATTAGCTCAATGCCATATACTAAGCTAGTATAGTAAACCAAATTTCCCTATATAAACATGTCTCTTACTGGATTCTATTTTATTTAGAAGCTCAATTTGCCTACCCTAGTGCCAGTAACATTTAAATCATTTAATATAATATTGTATTAATTATTGGAATCTGTTATGACACTCTGCCTCCTCCCTTGTTATTTTTCATTAGAAGTATTTTGATTATTCTTGAGCATTGTCCTTCCACATAAATTTTAGAATCATTTGGCCAGGTTGACACACAAAAACACATAGAGCTGTAGCAATTTTGATTGGAATTGCATGAAGATATAGATAAATTTGGGGAAAATTGGTACCTAATAATATTGTGTTTTCCAGGCCACTACCATAGAATATCTCTTCATGTATTTAGATTTTTATTAATGTCTTTTAATGAAGTAAGTTCTATAATTTTTCTCCAGAAGTCTTGCATATTTATTATTAGAATTATTAAGTTACTTCATTTATATATACACATCTACACACATATATTATTTTTTATTATACCTTACATATTTTATGCCTTGGTAAATGGTGTATTTTTATTAAATTATGTTTTCTAGCCACTTGTTGCTGATTTAAAGGATATTTTGCATAGATTGGATTTATTGGCTTATTGAATGGTAAACTCTTTCTAAACTGTATGTTCCTGGTGTTTTCCTTGTAAGAAGATTTTTCAACTACTAATTACAATTCTTTAAGATTTAGGACCATACAGGTTTTCTGTTTCTCCTTGGTTTCTTTTAATTAACTTATACTTTTCTAGGAATTACCCATTTTATTATTTTCAAATTTATCAGTAAAAAAGTTTCCATATTCTCTTATTAACTTCTTAAAAATCTCCATAGCATCTGTCACACCCACTTTTAAGATTTTTATTCCTACTTCTATTTGTTTGTTTTCCATCTCTTGATCAGTTTTGCCAGCAGTTTATCAATTTCAGTGGTCCTTTGAAAGAACTTTATTTTGTTGAGCTTCCTATTGGAATATGTTTTTTATTCCATTAATCTCTGTTCTTATTTTTATTTCCTTCTACTTTTTTCATATATTTTTTTCTTATTTTTGGTTATTCAAGCTTAACTCTTTAATTTTCCAGCATTCTTTATTTCTAAGTATTTTGGCTATAAATTTCCATCTATGTTCCACTTTGACTGAATTCCACATTTTAACATGTAGTATTTATCATTGCATTGTTATATTCTCTAAATTTCATAATGATTCTTTCTTTGAACTGCAAGTTATTTAGAAGTATATTTCTTAATTTCCATCTATATCAACATTTTTCTTTTGTTATTGATTAACAACTTAATTGCCTTTTGGTCATACAGTGTCATCTGTATACTGTTAATCTTTTGATATTTGTTGAGATTTGTCTCATGGCACAGTAGGCATTAAATTCTTATAAATGTTCCAGGCATGCTTGAAAACAATGTATATTCTGCAATTGTTTGATTTGTTGTTTCATAAATATCTATCAGATCAAGTTTGTTAATTGTGTTGATCAAATCAATGATATCATTACCAATTTTTTTAGTCTGCTTAATTTATTAGTTTCTAAGAGGAGTGTGTTATGAAAATAGATTATGCAGCCATCAAAAGAAATGAAATCTTGCCATTTGCGACAACGTGGATGGAACTAGAGGGTATCATGCTTAGTGAAATAAGTCAATCGGAGAAAGACAACTATCATATGATCTCCCTGATGTGAGGAAGTGGAGATGCAACATAGGGGGTTGGGGGGGTAGGAAAAGAAGAAAAGAAACAGGATGGGATTGGGAGGGAGACAAACCATAAGTGACTCTTAATCTCACAGAACAGACTGAGGGTTGCTGGGGGGAGGGGGGTCGGGAAAGG
>PISX010017600.1:0-42943 GCA_004024625.1 Mellivora capensis
GGGGAACCCTCCTACACTGTTGGTGGGAATGCAAGCTGTTGCAACCGCTCTGGAAAACAGCATGGAGGTTCCTCAAAAAGTTGAAAATAGAACTACCCTATGACTCAGCAATGGCACTACTGGGTATTTACCCTAAAGATACAAACGTAGTGATCCAAAGGGGCACGTGCACCTGAATGTTTATAGCAGAAATATCTACAATAGCCAGACTCTGGAAAGAACCTAGATGTCCATCAACAGATGAATGGATAAAGAAGAGGTGGTATATATACACAATGAAATACTATGCAGCCATCAAAAGAAATGAAATCTTGCCATTTTCAACGACATGGATGGAACTAGAGGTTATCGTGCTTAGTGAAATAAGTCAATCAGAGAAAGATAACTATCATATGATCTCCCTGATATGAGGATGTGGAGATGCAACATGGGGGGTTGGAGGGTTGGAAAAGTAGAAAAGAAACAAGATGGGATTGGGAGGGAGACAAACCATAAGTGACTCTTAATCTCACAAAACAAACTGAGGGGTGCTGGGGGTCGGGGGGTCAGGAAAGGAGGGTGGGGTAATGGAGATTGGGGAGGGCATGTGCTATGGTTAGTGCTGTGAAGTGTGTAAACCTAGCAATTCACAGACACAGGGATAAAAATACTGTATATGTTTATAAAAAATTTAAAAAAATTAAAAAAAAATTAAAATAAAAAATAGGGAAAAATATATGGAGGTTGGTGGAAGACTGGTCTGGAAGGAGCAAAGGTACGTAGGGGAGAAGCAAGAAATAAAGTTGGATGGCTGAAAAAAAAAGTGTTAATCTTTGAAGGGCCTTCAAAGGTGAGGTTTAAATTTATAAGACAAATATTACATTATCATTGCTATTTCATGATCAAAATATTTTTACCATGAGGAAAATACATTTCCTCATCTACCAGAGGAAAATGTGGATTGTATGAATTTAGTTGTATAAGCTGGGAGCTGGCATAGCAGAGTAGACATAATACAAAATTTTGTATTTCAGGATTTTAGTTTATCATGAGAAATTTACTTAGGCACTCTAAATCCCAACTGTCTTTTCTGTGAAAAACGGGTCATGATAACAACAGGACCTTTTTATGGTATAATGCTCAAATATGAAAATACATGTTAAAATACCTTATAAAATGATAACATTTGTTCTGCACTAGTTATTTACCTTTTAATTAAAAACACTAAGAATCTAGGCATGGATTGATAAGAACTTGGACATTGGAGGTGATATGCAAAAGAAATGCTTGGATCTGAATAATTTTTTCTTCCATGGTATATAATTTCTAGTTCTTTCTAGTTTTTCATGATTTTTCTCCATTGGAGCTTCTTTCTACAAAATAGTTCTCTGCCCCATGGCCGTTGAAGCCCATCAGTTCAAAGCTATGTTACACTCTTTAATTGCAGTTGGGGAGACATGAGATATAGTGGTAGGACTTGGAACTAAAGGGATAAGAGAGAGAAAAGCATCAAAATTACTAGCTCTTTTCTTACTTAGAATTCCAGAAAAATAATGCTGCTATTGGGGGCGGGGTGCGTGTTACAAGACAGTGAAGCAATTTGTGTGGTGAAAATGAGGGAATTCAGGGCATCTGGATTGCTCAGTTGGATAAATTTTTGCCTTCAGCTATATGGTGGTAATCTCAGGGTCCTGGGATTGAGCACCATAGCAGACTCTCTGCTCAGCCCGGAGTCTGCTTCTCCCTCTCCCTCTCCCTCTGCCCCTCCCTCTGCTCATGTTTGCTTTCTCTCCAATAAATAATTAAAAACTTTAAAAAATATAAGAGAGTTCAATTTTGAATAGGATGTGCTCCATTTTGCATGTATTGAGAATTAGTTGCTGGTGGGCCATGTTAAGTGAAGATGACCCATAGTTCATTCCACACATTGCTTAACTATGAAACAGAGTGGGCTGGCCCTGTGTAGATTTTGGAGGCAAAGTAGTAAGAAAAAACTAAAAACAAGAAGGGATGTGAGAATGGTAAAAGCAGTTACAAAAAAAAAGAAATAGAATCTTAATTTTTGTTTTTAAAGAGAGGAAGTGAGGAGTGGAGTCAGGTAACTGAGAGTTCAAGAAAATTGAAGATTGAGTATATTCAGTTAGAAATATTTTTAATTTGGTTGGAAAAAAAATCCTAAAAGAATGGTTTCACTACAGGAAAAGATTGAGGATTTGAGACACCTAAAAATGTCTGAGAAAAGCAGAATGGATACCACTAGAATGGATCAAAGTACAAAAAAACTGGTCCAGGAATCTGAGGAAAGAGGAAAATCTGTGTGGCAAGGAGGGGAGCTTCTTATTAAAGTGTGTGTGTTTCAGATATATTGTGAGGGAAGGGTAATAATATTTGATGGTCTTAGGAAAAGCAAAGTTGGATACTTGATGGAGGAACTGGGAGAGAGAAAATGGGTGAGCTTAAGGATTTCAGAAGTTCAGTGCCAAGGTGTCATGGTATGAAGTCAAAAGCTATAATTCTCAGCAAAAAGAGGGCCCTGTCCCCGTAAAGGAAAGATGTTAGTATCTCAGAAACAGTTATTTTGCAGCTTCCCATAGCCCTCAGAGCTCCTATAATGTCCCTGAAAATGGTGTGCATTCCAATAGAAAAACTATATAGTTTTAAAAAATACGAATGGGGAAAATGTGCATAGGAAGTATATGGAGACATAAAAAATAATCTATGAGATCAGGTTAATTAACAGACATCAACATGGAAATTTTTGTTACAGATGGGCAATGTGAAATAGCAAGGAGTTCTGAGATTAAAAAGGCCTGAACTGAATCCTGGCTTTGCTATGTATAGAATATTCCAAAGTCCATTTATTTCTTCAGCCCTAAAAGAGATATGATATTTGCCTATATAACAAGTTTTCTGAGGATCTAGTAAGACAATGAATGTCAAAATGCTTTATAAATGTGAAAGCACTGTACAAACTGCTGGAATTTTTATTGTGATTATTATTATTTAGATGGTAGTAGATGAAAGATTTGAGTCAAATTTGAAGACCTTGATATTTAAAAATTAATTTACCTGAAAAAGACAATAATAGAAAAGACAATTAAAATTAAAATGAAGAGATTTGGTGAAGACCTAAGAATTATTGGTCAGGAAGTTCTCTTTGTGAGTAAGCTGCTGACTTACTTTCTCTGCCACTCAGCATAAAGAAGAGAACTCATCTTCACTTGGAGAGATTATGGCCTATGTTTTCAGGGAGGAGTCTAATCTGCATTAGAACATCCAACTAGAGATAGAAGGAGAGTCAAGACATAATATTATGTATATATTCTTTTACATATATTCCTATATTTGGTGTATTAAAATATTATAGGCTAATACTATTATTATCCTGATTTTACACATGAGGAGCCAAGGGCAAAAATATTAAATAATTCTCCCAGTTTGTCACATAAATAGTATATGTTAGTTCCCTAATTCCAGTCTAACTTTCTTGGGGGTGGGGGAGAAGCCTGTGTTCTTTCCAATATTCCTTTAGAGCCTTAACACTTAGCTTAAAATTGGGTTTACATGTATTTCACTTTTTTCTTTTGTAACTGAGCTAAAAGGGCTGCTTTTTGGTGGGATGGATGAAACCTCACAGGAGCCCTTTCTATTAGGGGGGACAAGTATCCTTTCCTTATTTCCTTCATTTGAGATGATGCATGAAGCAACAGTTGCAGTCAACCGAAATGTTACTGGAATTTGAAAACTTGACATTTATACTTCTTTCTTTTTTTCTTTCCTTCTTTCTTCTCTCCACTCCCTCCCTTCCACATTTCCTTTCCTTTCCTTCCTTCCTTCCATCCTTCCTTCCTTCCTTCCTTCCTTCCTTCCTTCCTTCCTTCCTTTTCCTCTGTCCTTTTCTCCCTCCCTCTCTCTCCTTTCCTTTCTTCCCTCCTCCCTTCCCCCCTTCTACTTACCCTCTTTGGGAATCTGTGTGCTGAAGACTCAGTGTCATGACTACCTTCTTCCTGCTAACCTGGCTGGCATGGCATATCCCAGCTACTATGTGGGTTTTATGAAGCTGTGTGTCCTGCAGATGTGTGGAATAAGTTGTGGTGTAGTATTTTTGGGACATAATAAACATGTTGCAACAACAAAGCAGCAGCTAAACAAACAATTTTTAGATTCTACACGGTACAGCTAAAGTTTTTTGAATACCTTTCTGATTTCTTTTAAGTTGTTATCCTTCAGATATGTGTTTAATCTAATTCTGGATTTATCTAGATACATGAGATTTCCCTATGCTCAGGACATCATGATAATTTGCTGCAGGTGGTCAGTGTGTAATTCTCTTTCTCCTTAAATGGTTCTTGGCTGGATATACTGAATATGCTATTGAGTCCTGTTGGGCTCTGGAAGTAAGAGTTCGTAAGACTAGCAGCAGGGTTTTTTTCATCTATCTACACATTTGATAAGAATATTCTGATATTCTGAAACAGAATATTCCTAAGTCAAGGAAAAAATTCATTTAAACTTTTAACATTAGAGAATTGTTAACATTTGGAAAAGATTCTAAGTACAAGTGATCTCTTCTCAATATCCAAACAATTTCCTAGACTGCAATAAGACAGTTGAATGAAAAGACATTACTAGGTTATAGCATAATATATATTAAAATACACTGTTTCAGTATGCATTGTGTAGACAGATTTTATAAGAAGTACTTTTCAAAAGAATAATGCAATAATTCTATGTCTTATTTAAATCTTTTGGTGACTAAACCATTAAGATGAAAGTATTTCAAAACATTTTCAGTTCTAATAAAGAAAATCCTTTTTTTCTTCAAGATTTTAGATACATTTATGTCATCACCAATATTTTTAAATAGCTTTATTATATATTTGGTTCATATTTACTTGATAGAAGATCTACCAGGAATTTCCATAATTGTGTTTTCCTTGCAAAATACACTTTTATTTTGTGCTAACTCAGAAATAAATGAATGAGTGACAGAGGAATATGCCTTTGCAGGTAGGAAGCAATATTGTTAATTTCCCCCAAAGGGACAGTCAACCATGCCAGAAATGGCTAAATAATTAAAAGGGAAAGATAGAGAATGCATACACCTGTTGTAAGTAATTTGCCAAGTGAGTTTTATTATCAAAAGCTGTTTTGTTGGAGTTAACAGAGGAAACTGGTTGATTTTGAAGATAAGATCCGGACAAATGGTCAAGAGACCAAATATAATAACATACAGTTTTATAGATCTGCTGGAATGATATTTAGGTTCAGGTGATATAAAGCCTCTCTGATTCCCCCTCCTTATAGGAATATAGAAACAAAAAAAATTCTTACTTACTGCTTTTTTTCCTACATGGACCTCTCAATCAAAATAACCACCAAATATTAACTGATTATCTACTGAGGACCTGATTATCACCCAGGAGTCTATAAACCTAATAAGAACTATAAAGGCTAAAGGTATTAAGGACTCCATCAAATGCACTCTACTCTTAAATTCTACTAATTCATTTTTCTGTTTTTACTAGTGAGGCTTTAATAATAATAATTGAAAAATATAAATAAAATCTCATTTTTTATTTACTTGCTTTATTTTTCTTAGTGATATATACTACATATTTATATGTAAAATATATATATAATATATACATATAATGTATGCATGGTATATGTTACATAGTAATATTACTTAGACTTATATTTTTAAAATGTTGTAACATAAGTACATATTTATATACACATATATACATATGCACATAAAATTAGAATTCGTAATTCTAAATAATATTACTAACTCTAAAAATATACACAGTGTTTCTTGAAAAATAAAGCAGTACAAATGAGTGAAGTTGCTAATGCTTCTTTCATGTTAGGGTTGTGGTTATTGATATGCACTAAAATCTCCAATGAAAAGAAATAGAGCCCCAACATAGAATGAAGGGCCAAGTACGGGTTTTTCATTCTACTTGCTGGGTCATCCACTCAAACTATGCTTCTTCTCCTACCTTCAACTATTATCAACAGTAACCATGAGAGTCAACATTTTTTTTCTTTTCTTCCATTGCCCTGATCAAAAGCAGATAGAGGCAGAATGGAGAGAGCACAATTGTCCCCCTTTCTAATTTATAACATACGGTAAATGCCTTCTCCCCGGTCACACACACATATCCCCCAAAACTGCAAATGCACATTATATAACAAAATCTCAGAAGGAAAAGAAACAAACTCCCGGAAATATGGTAAAATATGAACGTTTGTAGTACATGAGCAAAGACCAAATAAAATTTAAAATCTAGTGTAGTTTTTTTGTTCTTCCACAAGATCAAAACTGAATTTTATAGTTGTATTTAGATAGAAGGGGAAAAAATGAAGATATTCAAATAGACTAAAACACAGTTCTTCACCTGAAATTCTTATTTTTCACTTTATGCAAACCAGCTACTAAATCTCTCCAACCCATTTTGGAAAAATAAGATCATATTAAACATTATTGAATTTAATTGCCCCTACCCACTGCACACAAAAAGCTAGAGGAGGGTTTAATTAGCTTTACTACTCTCGACCCCAAAATAAGGGTCGCAAACTAATACTTATTGCATATGTGTTGTTTGCCAGGTACTCACACCTATTTTTCATCTCCTCAAAACAAATTTGTTGAGTACATATTATTTTACACATAAAAAGAAACATCTGAGATTTAGAAAGAGTGTATGATTTGCCTAATATCACAAAGCTCTTAAATAGCAAACCTATTATCAAATCTATGTGTGCCTGGCTATATAGCCTGACTCCTTGTATAATATACTACCTCATTCCTAATGTAGTTAATTATGTATTATCTTAAAATCTTACTTAACATTTTTATACATGTTGACCTCTCAGGGGGGTTGTAAGATCTTCAAAGAATTGGAGCCTGAGATTCCAAAGGAATAAACTTTGAAATGTGGGATGTGAATTTTAATTCTGTCAATTATTAGCAAGTAGGAATTTTCCATGTATCTTGTTTTACTGATACATAAGATGGGATTATGATATTACCCTGATAAATTTGTATTAGTGAATATGAGTATTTAAGTTTGTATTTAGCAGATATTTACTACCAGTACAGACAAATTTCTTTTCTATTTTGTAAACATATTTTATTTTAGTTTTATTTCTCATTAGGTCTATCATGTACTAAGGATCTGCGAGGATAAACCAAAGTTATTAAGCATATATTATGTTGTAGATACTTTTGTGAACATTATCTCTTATTAATATCTCATCACAATCCTCTGAGATGTTAACCTGCCCCAGGGTTTATTTTGCTTCTCTTCTCAAGCTCTATACTTCCCATGAGACTTCAATCTTTCCTATTGTCTCATAGCTTTAAATATACTTCTAGATACTTTCTCTGAGTTTCAGACTCAATATATTCAACTAGACTTGAAATTGCCATTTGAATGGCTAATCAATATATCAAAAATGCATCTGACCTAGAACTTTTCATTCCTGGATCTGTAACCTAATTCTACAGTTTTTCCAACTTCAGTAAATTATACTTCTATCCAACTACTTGTTTAGGCAAAAACCTCGGAGTCCTCATGATTCCTTCCTATTACTCATGATCTCATACATCCTACCCAACAGCAAAATTTGCCTACTGGCAAAATTTATACTTCAATTCATCCACTTCTATTCTTATCAGAATTGACCATCTTGGATCTACAGGACCATAACTTTTTAACAGGTTTGTTCCTTCTAACTACACACTTATCACCCTTTGACTCTACATAAGAGCCAGAGGATCTTTTAAAGATGTAAAGATGATGTAAAGATGGTGGTAAAGATGATGGCTTTCCATTGCAAGAAGAAAAATCCAGTCTTCTTATCCTGCCCTATCAATCTCTGGTTGACATGATTTCTGCCTAATTTTACCCTCTGTTATATTTTAGCCATCCTGTTTTCTAGGAAGTTTCTTGAATAACTAAGCTCATTTCTGCCTTCAAAATTTAACATTTGCTACTATTTTTAACTTGAATATTTTCTAGCAGTTCTTTCCATCTCTTTATAGAACAAGGTTTCTTCTTACATTGCAGGTCTCAAACCCATGTTATCTCTTCAGTGAGTCCTTTCTCCATGATGCCATCAAATATGTGGTTTATGTGAGACCATTTCCAACAACACCCTGTTTTTATCAGACTCATAACACATATTTTTACTGGGTTATCCATTTTTCACTTGTACATATTATTTGGATATAAAATAATATACGGTTTATGAGAGCAAAGATCTTTTATGTCTTTTGTTTACCTCAGCATTGTCTTTTACTTTTTTGGGAATAAGGCAGGAGAAGTGGGTGGGGGAATAATTCAAGGGAGTATATGGAGTTCAGAGTATATGAAACTGGTAATACAAGGATGGGATGAGATGACCAAGTAGATGAGATTTTCTATTTACTTCTATACTCTAATGAAAATGATATGACATATATGTAATTGTCTAGCACATGATAGTCACTAAATGTCAGTTGCCTTTTCTAGCAGGATTCTCCACATGCTATACCTAGACATCATCATCCTTTCTTTTTCAGGGAGTGAAGCTCATGTAGAAAAATAAGGAACAAAATGTACAGTACAGTTTGGGTAATGCAGTTGGCTAGCTGACTCCATGCAGGGCCGCACTGTGTCCTCATCCTCCTCACTCCACTCTTTCAGGATGGGGCCAAGAGAAGAGCTTCCCAAGTGGCTTTCCTGAGGTCTAGCCAACTTGTCCAAGATTCCATGTGGAGAACTATGGACTGCAACTCTCTAGTGCACAGTCCTCTCTCTTTGGCAATGATAATTGTAGGGAAAGAAGGAGACACTCATGCTGATTCCACAGGCTGTCTTCAGGATCTCATTAGCCTTGCTGTGCTCAGTTTCTTGGAAAACCACATCATTCACAGCTAGGACTTGGTCCCCCTCCTGAAGTTCTGCTTGATGTGCATCAGAGTCAGGAATCACACTGGAGATAAAAATGTCTAGCTGGGAGGCCTTTCTTCCTCAGATATTAAATCCCAGCTGAGTTCCAGGAGGCTTCTTCAGTGTGACAATTCAAGACAGAAACTGGATCAACTTATTTTTGTAGCCTGGGTAATATAACCTTTCATGAGGAGGAATCCATGCTGGAGGATTCTCATAGGCAGGCAGAAAAACCTCGGGCTAGTCATCATAAGGAATTGGCTGTCCATCTCTAACAAGTCCCCTCAGGTGCCTCAGGCTCCACTCACTGCCAATTCAATCTAGAAATTGGAAGCAGATTTTCAGATGGATCTGAAAGGGTGGGTTCAGGGTGCAATATTCGGGCCCTCCCCTTTCCCATGCACTAAGATCTTTTATGTCTTATTCGCCACCATATTGCTAAGTGCCTAGAACTGCCTGATATTTATATTAGTTCTCAATGGACATTTATTGAATAAAGGAATAGGTGGCTAATGTGATGTTATATTCATTCATAGATGATAAAAAAAAAGGTCAAGGGTGTATAAAAATTCTAAACAACAAAATTAGAAATAAACATAAGTCACTTGATAGAAATAGATGTCTACAAACTGTGTGGCAGTTTTTCAATAGCTAACACATAAGCATTGATTTATAAAATACACATTCAGGAGTTCTTCAGAATGATTTTTCTTTTTTCCAATTATCAAGACATGTTTAAGGACTAGTGGCTTCAACTTATATTGAAATGTGTGAACTAGCTAGACTTTCATATATTTCTACTCAAGTAAGCATAAAATTAACTGAGATGCATTATATCCTTTCAGAAAATGTCATATGAAATCAAATCCATCATTGAATGTGGCTAAATTGTTCTTTACAGTTGTTGTATTGTGGTGCTAACTGAAGATATGACCCAATCAAACACCAATATGATAGTTATCATGGTATCCTACTTTCCATAATGTATGCTTTCACCTCAACTGGAAGAGGTACAGCCAGGTTGCTACATCACTTAGCTTCAAGGGTATCTTGTATTGTCTCCTCCATGGAGTATATAATTAGATAGCTCTGGCAAGGATTATGATAAAGTCTCATCTTTGCCAAAATACATTAAATAGTTTGTTATGCCTCCCCCTCCCCCAAGATTCCTGCCCAACAATCACACTTATCAAATGTGGTTGTTATCAAATGGCATAATTAATTTTTTATTCCCTTTCACGTAGAGAGGGCACACCAGAAAGAGAAACATGCCATGATCCGTGTAGAAGCATAACATTAAGAATCCAAAATTGAACTGAGGAATATTTTTGAGGTTTTGAAATTGAATCATTTTATTCCTCTGAAGAAAAATCTTCAAATGACAGAGAAAGGCAATATGGAAGTTAGCTTAATGTCTAAAGATAACTTTCATTTGGTTTGGTTATCCAACAACTACTATAATCCTTTAGGAAATTCCCAAAAGATGGTTGTGCAGTATGACATAAATTCTGATTAAACTAGGGAGAAGAAAGGAGAGAGATGACTTACCCTCTGATATTAATTCTTTGAGTTTTGCCTCACGTTGCCATCCTTAATGAAGTCCACCTCTTTCTCTCTGAATTCCAAAGACAATTAGTGTGTTCCTTTCGGTACTGCAACTTGGCATATTTATATTGTGGTGTGGTCAATTTTACACATCTCCCATCTCACACTAGCTTATAACCTCATGAAGGGAAAGATTTGAGGTTTATTTTTCTTTCTCTTGGGTCTAATAATAGATCATAGTTCTTGGGTTTCAATTTTTGTAAGCAGTTACTAAAATTGCTCTTTTTAAGTGTGCATGAGGCTTTTACTTAAGTAATTTACAAAAATTATCTGTTGGCAGGAAAAAAAGAGAGGAAGAAAGGTGATGAATGAGGAAGAAATAACTCTTACTAAGACTTATTTTTTAGATAAAAAGGCTTTGATCTGGGGCGCCTGCGTGGCTCAGTGAGTTAAAGCCTCTGCCTTCAGCTCAGGTCATGATCCCAGGGTCCTGGGATCTAGCCCCACATCAGGCTCTCGGCTCAGCAGGGAGCCTGCTTCCTCCTCTCTCTCTGTCTGCCTCTCTGCCTACCTGTGGTCTCTGTCTGTCAAATAAATAAATAAAATCTTAAAAAAAAAAGGCTTTGATCTAAGGAGTTTAGCTAAGAGCTAAGTTTTCCTCATATTTTCAAACCCTTATTTTAAGTACACTGGAGGTAGGAATGACAAGCATCAGGACACCAACTAAAGCTTTCATCGTCAAGGGGACCGCTTGCTACTAATGTTTAGGCAATTAAAAGATCTATCTGGGAAGCACTGCTTTGCCAACATGAAAGTCTTCTGCCTCCGTGACTCTGCCACACATTCCAATCCCTACATGTGTCCCATTGATCTCTTAAGAGAGCAACAATTAATTCCAGGTGTCTCTTTGGGAAAAGCATATTCCTGGCTCACTTGTGAAATTGTGTGTTTTCTAATAAGTCTCTTCGCTTTCCACATTCCAAGAAAGTGCATTTACTTCATAATGATGCAGTATGCTGTAAAACCAAGTTTTCTGTAGCAAATATTTGCTATAACTCTCAGTGTCTCTCAGGGCTTACCTGTGTATCCTTGGACAAGTCTCTTCAGCCTCAATTTTCTATCTTTTAAATGTGAATAATAATTTTGCTGTTTATCTCCTTACCAGGATACTAGTGAGGGGGGAGGGGAACTGAAATAAAATACTGCAAAAATCAGAAATATAGATGTAAGGTCTAGGAAAAAGTGCTGTCTGACGGGTCAGCTCCCTAGGGATACTACATTTTACTGACAAATACTTAATACTGTAGCATGTGCAGAGCCTGTATCTTTGCCTAAACTGTTTGGAAGGAACACAAGAATAAAGCATCTAGGAGAGAATATAAGAAAATAGAGTGCCCCCCCAATCAGAATAATGACATTATTTCATCCCTCTCAGGACTAACAGTAAAGCAAAATTCTGAATTTCAATTAAAAAAAAAAAAGAATTTTGAGTTTCTTTAATCAGGGCCATAACAAAACAGAAACGGAAGGAGGAGAAAATTAGACAAATAGGAAGAAAAGAAATTTCTAAATTCACTCTAGGATTACACTATTATCTTCATTATTTTCCTATCATTTTTATACAGTAGTTATTACTGAAGGTAATTATTTGGCAAGGAGCAAAGGAAAAAAAAGTGTAAAGTAGCTTTGTGGAAAAAAATGTAGACTTCTAATGTGTATAATTTCTCCTGTGTATTTTCTGTTGATTATCGGAAAAATCCCTGTATCATTCATTCCTTGTTCAACCTGAACCCAAATAAAATAATATATTTCCAAATAATATTTTTAAATAATGAATTTCAAGGAATTTGAAGCTGTTGTAATATAGTATAAAGAATTTTTATATGAAGGATCAGAAAGACTGGTTCTGGTTTAATAACTGGGAGATGGCCTAAACGATACAATTTACCTCAGTATTTAGTTGTTCCTCTGGTTAGATTTACTAGTTGGACAGGCAGGGGAGCAACAAAGTTGTAAAATGGAAAGATACTTCTGAATTCTTGACTTCTAAGATCTGCAGTGCATTATTTTAGTATGAAAATATATTTGACTTTCATCTCCAATAATTTGCTTCATATTTCATATTTTTTCTTGTGGTGATTTTGATTTTAGGAAAGACTAATTAGAAAAATGAAAATTGATCTCTTAGATTTAATGGGATTTCTTGAAGTGATTTTATTTTTTTCTACTGGTGAGTTTTAAGCAAATTACATATACCCAAAGGCAATCTCTTCCAATTTATCAGTGCAAGTATCTGTATGACATCAAAGGAAAAAAAAAAAAAAGACCCCCAGAGGTACCTGGGTAGCTTGGTTGGTTAAGCATCTGCCTTCAGCTCAGGTCATAATCCCAGGATTCTGGGATCAAGTCCTGGTCCTGGGATCAAGTCCCATGTCAGGCTCCCTGTTCAGTGGGAGTCTGCTTCTCCCTCTCCCTTTGCCCTTCCCCCTGTTTGTGCTTGCTCAGTTTCTATCTCTCTCAAATACTAAAACAAAATATTGAAAAAATAGACTCTCAATTAAAAAAAATAAATCTGTACAACTAAAAATCAAGTTTCTTAAAAATTTTTGGTAAGTAATATACAAAAAGAAAAAAAATTCATAGAGAAGATGTTTAGAAAGTATTTTTTAAATGATGACTTAAACATATCTATAATAGTAATTCAAGTTAAGAACCCATTTAGTCTTTGTTCCGCAATCCTATTTTCAGGAGGTATATTTTCAGGGGGCAAATAAATCCCTATATTTTGCTCTCCTAGACTAAGATACTATATTCTCGGTCTTTATAAGTCCTGTATTCCCAGATTTTGGTTAAATGATCTATTTCCTATGTTCTTAAAAATAAAAATTCCGCTTAAGCCAAGAGTTTAAAAAATGGATACTTTGCATCTTATTATCTTTTGCATTTCAAAATTTATCTCTTCACAGGAAAATGCCATGTTGTTTTTGGTACCATACTATATCAAAACTAATGACTTACCACCTCAGGGTGTAGTGTGAGCCATCTCAAAAGGCAAGTGGTTTGGCAGAAGAAAAAAATGACTTTCAGCATGAAATGTTAAGCACTCTCTGATTTAGAAGGATGTTAATGGATAAAAGATTGGAAAACAAACAAACAAACAAACCAAAGAAAACCAACCTTGAAGTTAACTTCAGAAAGGAAGAGATCATCTTTGAGTAACAGAAAATAGAATAATTAATTTCAGTTATTGCATAGTATTAAAATGGTGAATACATACTTCAGTTTATTTATCTTTACTTGGAAATAAGGTAATATAAGTGTGGCATAATGAAATTAACTCTTAATGGCTTGTTATTATATATTTTATTCTTCATTCAGCAATTACTGAGTGTTTACTGTAAAAATACTGAGAACTAATATTTATTTTGTGCTCACTATGTTTCAAGCATCATTCTAAGCCATTTTTAAAAATGAATTGATTCATTCTGTCCTTTTAACAATCTGGGAGATTTATATGTTTTTTAACCCTTTTTTTCAGATAAGGAAACTGAGGCAGAAGTAATAATTTGTTTCAAATCACACATATAGTTAATGTGAAGCCCAAATTCTAATCTAAGTCTTCTGGCTTCAATAGTTAATGTGAAGCCCAAATTCTAATCTAAATCATCTGACTTCAAAGTCTACCTTATCTTTTGTTACAGGAATAGTAATGGATGATTTACTGGCTCTGCTTTCAAAGAGCTTAAATTCTTAAAAGGGGCAGAGGGGGCCTTACAAATAAATGTGTAATAACCGGTAGAAACTTTCAAGGTAGACAGAAGAGGAGACATCAAACAGATGCCGAAGACAATGAAGCAACATTCTTGGCAAGGATAGACAGGGGAAAGTCAGCAGATACAGATATGTATCTGTACATATTAACATAGACAGTTATTAACATTAACATTTTATTATTTTATATAGTTATATATATAGTTATTAACATTAACATAGACAGCTAAGCCATAGAAAGTGTTAGATATTATGTTTGCATTATGTAGCAATCACAGTGTAAGCACGGAGGAGAATGTAACCAATCTCCTGGCAGCTGTAGAGAAGAGTAGATAAAGGTTTCCCGAGTCTTGAAAAGAGAAGTAGATGATCCAGGTGACTGAAGGCACTTCAAACAAAGGGAAAAGTTGAGAAAAGTGAGTACTGAGAAGAAGTGAGCAAGTCTTGTGGAGCATGAGATGGACAGGCAAGTCTGAGAATAGCAGGGACTTTAATTTACTGAAGCACGGAATGTGGGTAGATATCTATTTCAATGTAAAACTTTAAGGCAAACATGATCATTAAGAGAAAGGAATAGATGAAATGCTGTTTATTTTCTTCTCTAAAGCCTCTGCCAATTACAAACTCTTTCTATGAAAGGTGGGAGGCGGGTTGTTAAAACATGAGTCCTTAGTAATAGACTCTGGTATGGAGTTGTACCCTATAATACATAATTTATTCAATCACTTATTTATTCACTCATTATGCTTAATGTCTTTGTCATTTATGTCTTTATGATGCTTTATGTCATTATGACATTATGTCAGTGTGCTAGGAAACTTAAGGGACACAAAGGTGAATGATAAATAGGATCTGTCCTATAGACCCTTAAAGCCTTGCCAGCAGAGCTATGGCATACGGGCGAGTACCCATTCTGATTAGGTGGTGCCCATGAAGAACTGCTTGTTGAGTATTTTGAATATTAGTCCTGCTTGTAGGTAAGTTGGCTTATACTGAAGCATGTCCATAAAATGTTGTAATGGCCCATTTTACATTTTAAATAATTTTTGGAGTCCGTTGTTAAACACATCATTATTCAAAAGCTAAAATCATAGAAACTTATAATTAAGTTTTATTTAAAAGAAAGAAAATAAGTACTGAAAAACTCATTGCTTTTTAAAAATATACTTCACTGTTTTCTATGCTCTTGAAGTTATTGCCAATTGTATCTGTATTGTGGAAATACTATGCAGTGATGGGCTACTTACTAAGCATCTCTTTCCAAATTTGCATTCAGTGATTAGTTCGACATATGTAAAAAAAAAAAACATTGTAGGAGTATTTGCATCATGGAAATAATCAGATCTATAAATTAGGATTCTATTTTCTCCCTGAAATTTGGTTGTTAAATATTTACCAGCACAGGACTGCTCATTCATAAAATATCAATACAAAGTATATCACTATTTGTTTTTACCTGCTTCAGTTTGGAGTAGTTCAGTACCTCAACCCATCCTCAGAAATTAGAAGCTCGAGCTCCCCACCTGTTTCCTAGGAACATTAGCAAGTCTAGATTAACCTCTAACACTCATCCAGCCATATATTCTGAGTTTTCTGGCACAATGGTTCTCAACCCTGGTTCTATATTGGAGTCACCTGAAAAGTTTTAAAAATTGTCCAATTCCTGTGTCTATTTCTGAGCATTTAATTCTGCTCATCTACCATTAAGAAATGGGTATCCATATTTTTAAAATCTGTGCATTCCCAAGTTGATTATAATTGTGAAGTCAATGGTGAAAAAGTATATCACAAGTTACCAATAACATGGGTATTGCTAGACTGAATCATCTTCTGTTGGTAGAAGAGAATATATTTCACTTTCTACAAAGTAAGCATAAGGGAGAAGCAAGTGGTGGTTAAAAATGACCAAAAGCCATGCTTAAAAAAAAAAAAGGAAAAGGAAAAAGAAAGAAGAAAGAAAGAAAAGAAGAGAAAAGAAAAGGAAAGGAAAGGAAAAGAAAAGAAAAGAAGAAACAGGGATTTCTGCTGAATGTTCCATCACCCTCTTTCCCCCCCAGCTAGGAATAATGCCCTTTCACAATAGCATATTTTTCTATTAGTGCCCAATGTCACCTCCCCAGGCTATAGACTAAGCAAGGGCTACCAGGTCAGAATTAGGTTTGGTGCTGGTTTCCTCAAAGACTCCTTATCATCATCTTTGTTTCTTTCCAGGGAACCTATTTTAAAACATAGAAACATAGAAAACTTTGATTTTAAACACAGAAAAATCTAATTTTATCCCACTCATCTGGACAATAAGCCCCCTTACCCTGGTCCCCCATCTTCTAAGGAAATTTATTTTTAGTCATTCTAAGCACTGTCTTTTTCTTCTTTTCTAAGGAAAATGTTTTTAATGAATCCCAGGAAGCTTTATGGTCTTTTTCCTTCTTTGGAAAAAAAATTACACAAACTAATCACTGTAAGAAAAATTATTTTACAAGGAGAAAATATAAAAGAGATAAATTTATGTTTCCATCTCTTTCTACCTTCAAACCACCATTCACTTGTTTCTTTGTTATGCAAATATATTATCTGTCACTGCTTAAAAAATCTCTCTCCTTGTGGTGGACAAATTTTAAGGTGACCCTAATCACCAACTCTGGCTGTTTACAATTTTAATATGGCAAAAGCAATGGGATATCACTCTCATAATTATATGATGTTATATAAAACTCCATCTTGCTAGCTCATTTGTTGTAGTCAGACTGCCTTCTTTCTTTTCTCTCTCTCTTTCTCAACTTGTGAATTTGGAAGAGACAAAGTACTGAATGCTACCAACAATTACCTAAATGGAGAAGCATCTGCTTACCTAGTCAAGTCTCCAGATTAAAACCCAACCCAGGCTGATACCCTTATTGGGGGTCTTCTGAGACCCAGGTAGAGGATCCAGCTAAGCTATGCCTGGGTTTCTGACCTTTGAGATAATATATAAAGATTACATTTACCTACTAGTTTTATAGTAATTTGTTACACAGCATAGAAAACGAATATAATCACCTTTAAAATAATTGCCCATGGGGCACCTGGATTGCTCTGTTGGTTAAACACCTGACTCTTGGTTTCAGCTCAGGTTTACGATCTCATAGATCATGAGCTCGAACCCTGTGTCCATCTCTGTACTCAGTGGAGAGTCTACTTGAAAGAGTCTCTCACTCTGTCCTTCTCTCCCACTTGTAAGCACTCTAACTAAAAAATCTTTTTTATAAATTAAAAAAAATTAAAAATAAATAAAATAATTGCCCAGTGCTTCAGTGTGGCTTCCATCCACCCAAATCATTAACTCAACATTTCTTTCTAGCTTCCCTGTTGGTTAACTGATCCAAGCACCTACGAAAGCCCCATGCACATTTACACTTCCAGTCCCTTGCTCATGTTCTTCCGTCTACTTAGAAGGGTCTTCCTATTTTTTTTTTTTTTTTTGGAAAAACGACCTCTATGCTGTCAATAAAAGAATTCTCACTCAATGCCCCCTCAATGTCAATTTGATTGACTTATCTTTTGTTTTTGCATAAATTTCCTCCATAACTCTTATAGGGTTCATCATGTTGTGTCAGGGTCAATTTTTGGTGTTTTTTCCCCTCATTATGTTGTACATTCCCTGAGAATAAGCACTGTGTAGTATTTATCTTTATATCCCCAGAACCTGGAATAGTGCTTTGACGTATCAGCCCTCCAAAAAATGTGTGTTAAATTGAATCAATCTGAATTTATACTCCCATAGGTAGATAAAGTCAATGTTTGGCACATTGTAGGCACAACCAGTTTTTAAATGAGTATTCTTTGTATAATTGCTTATATTTTTAAACCATATTATCTAAGTTAGAAAAGAATTGCTGGGGATTGTACGCTGACTTAATGAGATAGTGGCATTTCAGGCTGCAGAAATTACCTAATGGATTTTGCTGATAACATTAGGGGCTGGCAATTCCATTTCATAATTATATGATGCCTGGAGAAGAGTTGAATAAATACATAACATTAGGATGCAGAAGAAAATAAACCAACAAAAAATCTGATACAGAAATGTATGTAATTATGTTTTTTTAAGTAGTCAATAGATTGAGTGTCAAAGAAATGAAAATCTAACTTCCAGTTATCAATAAAATGTAGTGTTCTGCAGTAGACTAGCTACAAAAATACTTCCATGTTAAGGGTAGGTAACCCACAGAATGACTTGGCAATATAATAGTGTAATATAAATTCATTGCAGGAAGTGAAAGTGGAATCTAGGGAAGAGGATGTAATCCTAACAGTATATTAAGATGCTAGACATAATACTCAAAACCATGTAAAGACTTAAGGCTAATATATATATATATATATATATATATATTAGCCTTAAGTCTTTACATGGTTTTGAGTATTATGTCTACTATGTGAACCAGGGATGTTCATCATTCCAAGGTTAAAGAAGCTTTTCACTGGAGGATAAAAGAATGGCATAATCAATATACTCCTTGAATCCCTGGGCCATCTTAACTTAAGAGTTGTAAATAATTTGTAGCAAAAGATGAGGTATGGCTAGAACATCCCAGAATATTGCTATTTTTCATCATCTAAATTTTCAGTCATGTGTTTCCCAAGAATTCTGATAAAAGTCCAGTAGCTCCAGTTAACATCAATATAACCTTTGATGAAGTGGAAAACTTAACATGCATGCTACTTGTCTCAGAGAAGATTGTGTCTCTGCTTTAATCCTGGAATGAGTACAGAGACTCCTACCTATTTTGAAGTCTCAGCTTAAATATTCACTTCTAAACCATGTAACATGCTGGCCATATCATCCTGGGCAATTTTAAGAATCTCTAAATTTTAGCATTTCCATATGAAAAAGAAACTTCTTGTGGCTATTAATGGACACCTTATAGTTTGAATATAAAATAAGCCTAACAGTCTGATATGTAATATGTGCTCCAGGTGCATCTGTTCTTTCTCTTTCTCTTGTATGTTAGATTCTTAAGGCAACTGCCCTGAGATTGGGGTTTACTCTTAAAGCTCAAGGTTTATAAAGTTCTTGGCCTCTCATGTTCAGGGTGACTCTGCTCCCATGTTCTCCATGCATTTTAGGCTTGAGCTGCTTTCCTTCCATTTCTGTTTATGTGTATCTTTTGGGACTGATACAGTGAGTCCTTGGACAAAGCTCTTATTTTGTTAAATGTTCTTTCTGAGTTATTTGAGGGTACTAGTAAAAATTTAAACTGAGTTGTTCAGTTTAACTGGCAACTGAATTAAAACAAATTCTCTAGGTTCTCTTTTTCTTTCCTTTTAGGCCTGTATCTCTCTATTAAACTTGTGATGTTTGGTAGAAAGCAGACTGGAACAGGAACAACAAGGACTCTCCAAATGCTGCATAATTTGACTCTCAGAGTATAATTCTCATTCGAATTAGTGACTCACAGTGATAATTTTGTGTGCATCAGGAACTCTTTATCATCAAACACAAAATAACACTGAAGGTGTAGGTTCTTCTTGTTTTTATTTTGCTTTGTTTTGTTTTACCTTTCAAGGAAAAGAAGATATAAAAGATAACTATCAGTTTAATTCTATTTCTTACTTTTAAAAGACCAAAGAGAATGTTAAATTGAATTTTTAAAAAAAATTAAAGTGATTTAAAAATTTTATTTTAAATAGTTATTTTTTTCTTTATAAACATTTATTGAGCACTTTTAATGTGTCTACTACTGTTGAAAAGAATGAGTTGCTGTTCCAACTCATGATTCTTTTTTTTTTTTTATTTATTTTTATTTCTTTTCAGTGTAACAGTATTCACTGTTTTTGCACCACACCCAGTGCTCCATGCAATAGTGCCCTCCCTAAAGCCCACCACCAGGCTCCCCTACCCTCCCACCCCCCGCCCCTTCAAAACCCCTCAGGTTGTTTTTAAATAGTTATTTTTGGAACAAGACAATAATTATGCCAGGCCAAGATCTTTTTTATCCTCACTCAAGACAGTCAAATTATAAGAGAACTCATTTATCCAGCTATTACTGAATTGCCTTACTTAAGATATAGAATTCTTAACACTTATAAAAATTCAATTAGTTCTCTCATGTTATTATGTTTAATCAACTTTGATTTTATTAACAATTTTAATGATATTTTAACTAAATTCTAAATTTAAAGTTAATGATAAATTAATGACAAGTAAGTATTCTCATGAGTGGAGGTTTCTGACACATTCCATAATAAAAAAAGAAAAGCTTGATATTCATCTCACTTGACTTGGCAGCATGAAAAATATAGGAGGAATATTCAATTTAGATTAAGAACACCTTGGTTCTTCTGGATTCAACATTACTGTCTATGTGATTTTGGTCAAGACATTTAAATTTTGTAAAAACTGCCATGTGAGTTTCAGCCCTGTCTACCTCACATGACTTTTGTAAATATCAAAATACGGTATTTATAAACACACTTTAAATCACAATGTGTATGAAATTTAAATGATTAATTTTGGATTGTTTCTAATTATAGACTCAATTTACATTTATCATGATGTATACTTTAACAATCAAGTTTTTCTTTCATAAACTGAAATCCAATTAAATCTCTGCAGACCATGCTGAACACATGGCCTTATTTGGTAGATTTATTTGATTTATTTATATAAATGTACAATTCATAGGTGATTTTTTAATAATTTATTGAGAAAGAGTAAATATGCAAACACTATGAAACATTATATGACACACCAACATTTAATATGTTGCTTTATTTTCCCTTCCTATTATTTATTTAACATTTCCTTCTATTGTTTGTAAATCCAGTATTAATGGTGAATATATATGTCTCCTGGAGTTAATAAATTCTGCCAGGAAACTCTATATCCTTCAAATATAAAACAGTACTAGTACTGCTGTACTACTAATAGGACACGTTTACATAATTTCACAGCAGATAGAGTATTTGAACTAGGTCTTTACAATCACTCTGAATCACTCTAAATGAAGAAGTTGAAACTCAGAGAAGTCATATGGATTACCTAGGATCAATCAGTTGATTATTTGACAGATACAGATTGATAACCAGGTTTTAGTCTATCTTTAGATAACTAAAATCTCATATGTTCATTTATTCCTCTATTATGAATAGCAAATTTTAAATCGAGCTATATTAAATTGATAAAAAAGCTATTTTAACTAGATAAAAAAATCAGCCATTCTATCGTAATACTACTGGTGAACAACATTCACTGAAAGAATGGGTTATTCATAAACAATAGTATCCAATCTTCTCAAGTCACAGTACTTTGAAACTGATTGAGCTCCTTAATAAAGATGTATTAAGATCCGGGCAATTTGCTAGTTTCTTGGGAGAATATAAAGACAATCTATCTTCAGATAATATAACTTAGCTGATTCAAAACAAGAAATATACTGAACCTGCTTTACTTAAGGTGGCATAAGCTAAGTACCAAAATAAGTGGTCCAGACAAAAATATCATAGGATGGTATAGATAAAAGGCTTCATCCTTTTTCTGTCACAGACTTGAAGACAATTCTCTTGTATGCTTGTCCATGAGTATGACTAGATTTTTAACAGATTACATCATGCATAAAGCACATAGAAATTCCAGAATGTCATCTGTAATTCATCTCTCTTTTTCCTCTCCCATGATTCTCTATACACGCGTACATCAGGATTCCATTATTGCAAACCACTGCCTTCGGTATCTAGTTAGGTAGAATGAAAAGTTCTGGAAGGTTCACTGAAGTGGACAGACTTAATATTCTATAGGATTTAGGTGAATTGGAAACAGTGGGAGAGACATTCTGTCACAAATTCAGCTTTCACAAAATTAAATGAATAGGGAAGGTAAGTGCTTATTTGCCCAATATTAATGTCTTTTAGGATGGCCTCCTAGAGACAGGCAGATGGTTTCATATAGTGAGGAATCTTTTGTGAATTGAAAAGACCCAGTAGAAACCACATAAGGAAGTACTTACACAATCAGCATGGTAAAATATTGAGTGATTAGATCAATGCTAGCAACCACTTTCAAGCCATGCCTTGTAGTCACAACCACAACCAAAGCTTGGACTGAAGATTTTGATCAAGGCAGTGAAGGAATTGTTGCCCTAGCTATGATGATGTGTTGGCAGAATAGTGATGGAGGCCAGTGTGTTGAATTGTCATAAGAAGATTTCTCTCTAGTGAATGGAAGGAAATGGTGCTTGCCTTATATTGTACATTAGAAGGTTCTGATACTCAGCCCAGCTGAATCACAGTATATTGCTACAGAGTGTAATAAGTAGTAGGAAATCGTGTACCTACTTCTATCTCCTTGAGTTTTCTCCCAATAAACACTATTCTAAGATTGTTGTTGGTGTTGCCCAGTCAACCACCTATGTGTGTTTATCTGATGGTAATAAGAATGGTATGTATTGGGCGCCTGGGTGGCTCAGTCAGTTAGGCTGCTGCCTTCAGCTCAGGTTGTGATGCCAGGGTCATGGGATCGAGTCCCGCATCTGGTTCCTTGCTCAGCCAGGGAGCCTGCTTCTCTCTCCACCTCTGCCTGCCGCTCTGCCTGCTTGTGTGTTTTCATGCGTGCTCACATTCTTTCTCTCTCTCTCTCTCATAAATAAATAAAATCTTAAAAAAAAAGAATGGTATATATTAAGGATGGATGGGTAACCTATTTTGGTGCACAGATTTCCTATTTGATTGGAGAGAGAGAAACATTTGTATACAAAGTGATTGTTGTAAATATGGGCTACAGATTCATGTAAGGATTAGCTTGTTGTTACAAAATTTTATGATTAGATCTCTCACACAAACTTTATTCAACACTAAACTTTAAGACAGGCAATTTTCCTTTCTGTTTTGGGGTGACTGTGAGGGGCATTTGTGATGCAATTCCAGTTTTATAAGGAGACTAACATTATAAATTACTAAGTAATATATGTCCTGGCCTTTTTCTCTCCTGCAGCTTTTGATCAATAAAAACTGAAACCTCAGTTCACACTGTGTGCATGTGTGCATTTATATATTCTACTCTACAGCTCTACACCTCATTGGGTGTTTAATTTATCATTATATTTCACATTTAAAATTTTTGTTTGGTTAAGTTAGCAAATCTCAATAAAATTTTATAGTTTCTTATTTTCTGCTCATATTTTCAAGTTTGTATTTTATTTCTCAAAATAGGAATAAGCATAGGTTTTAAAAATATTTGTCTGTAGTCTCTGTAAGTCTTATTCTGTTGCCTTGGTGGAGGCATAGCTTGTTCTCATTCATGATGACTACTTTTCTTGGAGCTAAAAGATTTTGTCTACTAGCTATTCAATTTTATCAGAAAATTATTTGGGGAAATACTTTGTGACCTAGGATTATGATGGGTTTTTCCAGAGAGAATTTATTTGCTTTTACCGGTGATTTTGGGCACATCCAGTCAAAGGCCATATTAAATTTTATTAACTCTTTGAAGGCTTTGGAAAGTCACACATGGTATGAATTTGGGTTATGTTGGAGATTGGAGCTCAGTGGTAGGTTTTTTCCATCATTGCTCTCCTCAACAACGATGTATACACACTCTATCTCTTAATTTCATACTTTTAAGTAAAAATGCATAATCAGGTTTGAGAATAAACACAGTCAATTCATGGTAAGTATTCAACTCACCGGATATTGGCCTCAGTCATGAAGATTTAGAGTTCATAGAGTCTGTTGCCTAATCCAGCAAGTCAGGTGAGTTTAGGTAAGATAATTTTTTTCTTTATTTTAGTTTGACTGGACTGCAGGGGAATTGAGATATAATTATAGGATCTAAGAATGAATGAACAGGTTTGTTTGGAAATGGATCATGAAATACCTGGATTGTCAAATTAAGATTTATGAATACTATTGAGTTGGTTATGGAAAATCATTAAAGATTATTTAGTTTCTTGTTTTAGTATTGGCATAAAATAAGTGCTCTTCCTAAGATTATTCATCCAATAATGGATAGAAATATTCTAATTATTTGTGGAAATCTGGAGATAAAGAGATCAGTAGAATTCTATTATGGTACATCAGGTGAGAAAGAAAATGTTTGCACTAAGGTAGTGGTATTTAGAATTAATAGGAGGGGGCAATAAGAGAATCATTGCAGGATTTGAATGAAAAGGATTTAGCAAAGGATAGTATCAGGAGAGGGAAGAATCAGAGATAAACAGGATCTATCATCAGTAACAAACCATGGCTTTAATCACAAATTGTCACTCACACCATCAAAACCTCTATATTATCAACACATCAAGATTACAGGCAACTTGATGAGATTAAGTGATAACAAATTAACAGTTGTATTGAAGAAATGAATCATTTCTAAGAACCCGGGTGTAGAAAACATCAAAACAGGATGTATTTTCTGTTTTCTAATGTCATATGTATAAACATATGTATGTGTGTTTTAGCATGAAGATAAACAACATCTTTTAATTTTATATTTATTCCTTTTCCTTAATCTGTAATTTGTTAGCAAACACCAAGGGTGTATTAACATTATGAAATATAGGGTAGGGACCCATATGTTGAAAAGTCTAGTCAAAACAAGTACATTTTTACCATTACTTTTGTAAAATTTTGAATTATTATTTTTATGATGATTGCTTCTACATCCACTAAAAGATAAGATTTAGACACACCTAAGATTACCACTTCTTTTAGGTGAAAAAGGGAAGGAAAAAATAATCTAAAAAAAAAACATAAAAATTTTCCCTACTTAGTAAAACAGCTGCTGCTTCTGACTGCTTCAGTTTATGGTTGAATAAAAATTAAATACATGATACCCTGAAGAAAATTTTTCAATTACATAAAATGAATAAACCATGATGACAGAAGAAACTGCCAACACTTACCACACCAATACATGCACAAATAAATTATTTATATTATTTTATTGTCTTCCATCTTTATTTTAATACAGAACTCACAATTGAGTAATAGGGAATATGGACCTTTTTATACCAACTATTAATTATGTGACAATCAACCTAGTCATAAGTGGTGATGTAAATTTGTTCTTACTATGACTGGAAGTAACAGATTGACTATTTACCCTTTGTGCTTTTGTTTCCCTTTTGTACTTACCTACCATATGGCTTGTGACAACCCAGGAATACTGAAATGATTATCCTTACCAACCTTAAAGACCGTAATATTTAATGAATGTGAGTCAGATATATGTAATATTTGCAAATTACATGCAATCATGAGATTTGTCTTGGACTTATAAAAGTATTCTTTTTTTCTTCTACAACTCTAGCCTAACATAGCTGTCTCATTTCTAAACTGGATCATTTTGTCCTTTTTCAGTAAATCCAGTCTAGCAGCAGTATGCTCTAATACTTGCAGTAAAATTATAGTTGCTGTCTAATTTATAATCTCAATCTCAGAATTTTCCCTCATAATGCGTATTTTCCCTTATTTTGTTGCTGTTTCACATCTTAACAGTGCTTCTGCTTTCTTGAGTGATGGCCTAAGGAAAGGAAAAGTTGTGAGGCAAGTTATCATTTAGTTTTCCTCCTTTCTCTCAACTACTTTTCATATAAACATCCACCCCCAGCACTGGGTGCCCTTGGAGGAGAAGACTTGGCTCTGGCTTTTATTTCATTTGTATAAATAACACTTGACTGGTGATTCTGGCATGCATGGCACATATGGTTTTCTTGGGCACCATCCAATTTCACTTCACCAGTCTAAAAGGACCCAAAAGAGCAGACTCATCACCCTTCATCTCTTGACAGTTCTCCCCCATGCCTCATCACCTTCCTAGGTACAGTACTCAAACTTACCTAAGTAAATATCCAGGTAAAGCAAATTTTTCCTTTTTCAACCAACCACATGCCCCCTCTTCCAGAGCCAAAGGATCCATTTGGTTGCTCCCATACATAGCAGTTTCACAGCTGGGAGAAAGAGGACTCCATAATCTTCCTTCTAGACAAAATGTACTATGACCTTTACATAGTTAACAAATGGCAATTTGGCAAGTGTCAAGCTTTAAAAAATCCCTGAATGAGAAGTGAAGGTAATTTCTGTAACTTTTCCTCAGATTTCCTCAAATCACCAGAGGATATGCATCATCTTTCATCCTATTGTTAGGGGAAAATGTGTAACAGATTAGACAACACATCTTAAAACACTAGGAAATCTAACTTGTTTCATTGACCGTTCTATGATACAATTTTCACTACAAATAGGTTGAAACCATCTGATTTTTCAATTTGATCGAATGTTGTTGGTGATGATATTCTTGTTGAAATCTGCCACGATCGGACCAGTAGAGAGTGTGAAGAAAGAAAAGCATTTTGGTGGTTTTACTGAACACGTAGCACCATGTCACAGGTATTTATGGAGTCAGTATATATTCAGTTATACTCCATCTTCATATTCTACAATTATATTAAAGTTTTTCCCTATTCCTTTAACATATTACATTTTTATCATTAAAGCATTGCTACAATATTCAGAAATCTGTACTTTACATTACTTTAAAAGATACAACCATCAGTTGCCCAGTTTCCTTTTAAGTGTATTTCAGAGTTCACTCTGGGTGTCTTCCAAGTTATTTTCAAGATTCTGAGTATTAGTTCACATTTGAATTTATATTACCCTTCAACCTGACCTCTGGCATAAGAAGCAAGTTTGATTTGGAAAGATGTAGTTTGTTAAATCCCAATTTTTTCTTATTTAATGTCTGACATAGATACTGCTTCCTACAAATTGCTGATCTTAGTTTTGGAAAGAAATGCAAAGAACTCAAGGTCACCTTGGGAACTTTGAAAAAATTGTTTGATAATTTTCTACATGTGATTGAAAATACCCATGATTCACACTGCTAAGTACATGACCTTTGTTGTCACTTTTAAACTTCTGTAACCATTTTGTCAAATTTGCCATATGTACATATATGTGTGCCATGATGGATACATATAATTTATGGTATTAATTAATCAAATTAGTAAATCAAATAAACTTTTTCAATAATTTAATAATTCTAGAAAAGGAAGATATTTAAGCTTGCTTGCCATTCTAGATAATTCATTACTTAAATCCATTTAAAAATAGTATCCTAGGATTTGTCAGTAAAAAAATATATTGTCATCTTATATAAACCAAATGGCCCTGAGTGAGTGAAATTAGCTATTTATGTAGTCTTCACAGAGGTGAGATGTTTCCTTGCCTCTGCCACAGTCCTGAAGCCCCTGATTTTACTGCCTTCACTGTGCCAGCCTCAGTGTCGCCCATCCTCCATATGCCATTCCTGATGCCACCCGTATCACGTGACAGCATAAGAAATATGGAGTGTGCTGGCTCTTTAAAGTCATAGAAACTCCAAGTTCATGTCTTTCCAACAATGTCTGTAAATCAGAATTTTATGTATCATGTTAAAAACTTCTCCAAAATGGAAAAAATAAGGCAAGGCAGGTGGTAGATTTTTTCCAGTGCTATCCTAGGGCAAAGAGAACTGAACATTACCTAAGTAAAGGAAAGTACTTAGTTTGATTCACCATTTACTATAGATTAAACTCTCAGACATGTTGGGAGTTACAAGTTAGCTTGTAGATTCTTGTCCAGGAAAGGTATAAGTAATTTCAGGGAACACATCCACCTTAGATATAGTGTTTCATAGCTGTGGAGGGAGAAAGAGAAGCAGACTCACTGCTGAGCAAAGAGCCCAATGCCATGCTAGATCCCAGGACCCTGGGATCATGACCTGAGCTGGAGGTAGACACTTAATCAATTGAGCCACCCAGTCCTCCACTTACATTTCTTTTATACTATAAATTTAGTTCCTGTGTCTCTCTCATTGAATGATCATGTATTGGGCAGATATCCTTAGTTCTGTTCAGCTGGATAGAGGGTAATGTGTACATAATAAAAGTATGCTAACATACTTGTTAACACGGTAACTCAAGAAAGAGTGAATAATGAAGGAATAAATTAAATAATTAAATAATTAAATAATGAAGGAATAAATTAACAATGGGAAGAATCAAATCATCTATTTGCACCAAGGTAGATAAGTGAACCTCATCGAAAGAGAATAGAATGTTGTGTTGGAAGAGGGTAGGCATGGAAAACAATAACAAATGGCCAAATCAGGAATGACCTTGCCTATAGCATTATTCGAATCATTCATTTTGATAAACTGACTTCACTATCTTTATGTCAGGTCTCAAGTGTTTAGCCTTTATGAAAGTATAAAACCTTTTTCTAAATAAATTGCTTAATGATATGAAAATTCACCTGTCAATAATATATACAATTTTGCTATCTAACAGTTTACAAATATTAAAACGTGCAATTAAACCGCAAATGAGCTCCTTGCTTCCTAGTGAGATTTAGTAAGAAAATAATTTTCAGTTATAGTGTAGTTTGGATTGTTATGTAGAATTACATTTTTCAACTTAATTCCTAATATGGAACGAAATGTTCATTTTTTTTTTCCATCGCTCTCTTGAGGGAATATTTCAGGTTCACTGAAGAACTACAGATAAAAGAAACAGACAAACTTTTTTGTAGATTTTTTTTCAAAGGAAAATTTATTTTTGAAAGTACGAGGTGTTTTTTTTTTAAGTTCATATGAATTGCATTCCCTTTCTGTGTCAGAGTCCCGACCTGCTCCTGTGTTGTGCTTTACTTTTTTCCCAGCCCTTTCTGCTTTCCTTTCATCTTTCTCCTTGTTAAGTTGTGTCTTCTGTACAGGATTAGACCTGAAGGTTTTAACATTTTTTTTCAGTTTTTCTCAAATCAAGTGTGGTTGCAATCAGGTAACTGTTTGGAGAGGTAAGGAACAGAAAGAAAGGAGTGAAGGGAAGACCATGCTGAGAAAAAAGACCAAGACAGGAACAGAGAAAAGAAGACACTCCACTAGCAATTAACACGGGGTGTCCTTTTCACTTCAGGATCTAGAGAAATGTTCAGTGAAATAAAGGAAAAGACTCATAAGATACCTCTGAACTCTTTTTTTATTTATACACTTTTTTTTTTTCTTTTGCATGAAACAGTCTCAGTTAATGGGATGACTACATTTAGAGATTTGAACTCTGCTTTAAAAGTAATAATGACCTAGTCCAAAACTTTTAGAAATAACAAGAAAGGAACAAAAGAAACTCTGGAAAATTCTACAGTGAGCTCCAATTAGAAAGATCTTCAAAAGGTTTTTTTTTTTTTCCTCTTAACTCTAACAATGGAAGAGATATTTAAACTAATGCTCTAGATTGCACGTGCATCTTTCTTTCTCAGTTTTTCTTCTCTTATGTCCAGTAATCCTAAACTCTGATTTAATCCAATCCTTTTTGTTTGCTTGTTTAAACAGAGAGGAAAGGAACACATTTTAGCTTTCCTTTGTTTGCAAAATTCATCTGCTGACCTATCAGCCTTCCCTGTTTTCTTAAATATCAGATTGGTAGCATAGACTGCAACAGTTCTGACTCTGCTTTTCAGAAGGAGGGAATTTAATTATTAATTAAAGACAAAGGATCTGATTCTGGTTTCACCTTGATAATCAGATGCACTCTGGGAGGTCTATGAGAGTTAGTGTTCAGTGAACTGATTAGAATAATATTGAGACAGGAAATTTTAAAATGCTTTACTTAGAAATGGGTCAGGAGAAAGAAGGAAATACATTTCTATATTGAGGGAAACAGAAGAACCTTAATCAAGAATTGTTTTCCCTGGTCTTCTCTGAATAATAACTTGGAAACTTCATCAGGAATTAAATCTATTTGATTCAGTTTTTTAAACTTGTATATATGTTGCAAACCTAACTCTGAAAACTTTGTAAAAATGACCATTACATACACACACACACACACACACACACACAATCAAATCCTATAAACTGTGGTGCTAGAGAACAAGGATGAAAATAGAGGAGTCAGGGTGGTTAGGAAGTTGGTATATCATCTAGAACCTTCCTTTTCTTCTCTTTTCCTGGGAAGAGAGTGCCTACCGATTATTAAATTGAACTGTATAGTGTTTGTGTTTCAATCATACTTGTTAGTTCTGTTCCTCCTTATTATAGAGGAGATGATTTGAATAGACCCCACAGATATATGCTAAGCTTCCTTAATATGTGAGTTCGTGATAGTCCTGAGACAAACTTAATCTGATCTGCTGAGGGCGGGCTTCCGAGAAGGAGTGTCAGCGAGCAATCCTAGCTCACTGTCTAGCATCTGCAGCTCAGCATGGATTCATTTTATTCTACTTGTTCTGTATACAGTAACATATGTAGCAATAAAGTCTTGTGGTTTTTAATGGGAAAATGAACCCCAAAGAAAACCAATCACCTTTTCTGTGTTTAAAAATGAAGAACTCTTAAGAAAGCAAAAAAGGCATAGCATTAGTTTAGATCAGAGAAGTTTTAGAAAAATGAAAAGGACAATATTGAATTTGCTATTGCTTTGATGTGGAAATGACAAATATACTATGACTTTTATATGCAAACCAAAGAGAGAGGAAGAGAGGGAAAGAAAGTATTTGTAAAATTACCTTTTAATTCAAACATCACAAAATTTTTGAGTCTGGTCAAAAAAAAAACTATTGAAATTTGAAAAGAACAATTGTATGGTTATATGAGATTTGTAAATAAATTTAGTTCTATATAGAATAATTAATTATCTAGAAGGACCAGTTAATATTTTCAGTTAAACTTCATGTTCTAGAAGTAATAAAACTTTTAAATAGTCTTCAGAGATTTGGGGATTTAAAAAGGAATATAGCCTTTATGTATGCCAAGTATTTACTGTATGAATATACACGTATGTATTTCCTTAGAAGGCAATAACTTAACCACAGTTATTTGCCCAAAGACTTTAAAACCCATGTAGCCTATATTTCCCTGCTGCCTTCTCAAAGGTAGGTAAAGTGGCTAATATGAATGTCCCTTTGCCCATCGTGGCATTCTCCAAGAAACTTGGTTAGCTGTTTCAATCATCTCCACAAAGTCCTTACTGCCAGAGAAGTGGTTAATTTCTGGACTTTCACTCTCTGTATGTGGACTCTGCTTTCATTCCCTCTAGGATTTTTGAGTTATAATGTTATTTTTGTTCCAAAGGCCCTGGAATGTTTTTTCTGTCCCAAGTAATCTGCAGGTGAATAAATATCCCAAGGATTTCCTCCACTGGTTTGTAACTTGATAATTTATATTCATGAACAAAAGGAAAAAATCTAATGTACTTTTTTTTTTTCCAAATGCAACTATAAAACTTTAGGATCCCAAAGATAATCTTGTGTATATAACAATACTGTGATCATAATATGGTACAAATGACTGCATTGGTAACCCACACAAGAAAAAACTGCATATGTGTGTGTTTGTGTGCACATGTGGACTCATTTTTATGTACACAGTAATACTGTTAAGTGTTAAGGTTCCACAATAAAATTGCATACTTTTATTTTAAGATTTTATTTATTTATTTGATAGACAGAGATCACAAGTAGGCAGAGAGGCAGGCAGAGAGAGAGAGGAGGAAGCAGGCTCCCTGCTGAGCAAAGAGCCGGATGCAGGGCTTGATCCCAGGACCCCAGGATCACGACCCGAGCCGAAGGCAGAGGCCTTAACCCACTGAGCCACCCAGATGCCCCTAAAATTGCATACTTTTAAGTAAGTAACCAACCAAATTATAGAACTTAGCAGTCCACAGGCCACCAAAATCTTTAATGCTGCTTATTTAGCCATTGATTTTTTGGTAAAGGTCTAGAATAAATGAATCGGTTTGTCTGATTTTTGAGCTTTTACAAAGATCAGGAACACATCAAGTATAAAGATGAGAGAATTGATAAAACAAGAGTGGCAAATGTTGACAATTTAAAAAATGGTTGAAATACTTGGGGACACATATGCTTCTCTTTACGTCTTTAAACTTTTGTAGTAAAAATGTATTGACTTTCCTCATCAAACAATTCTATATACAATTTTAAGCGATAATTTTTTGTGAAAAACATCAAGGCATCATGGAAAAAATGTCCTTAAAATCTTAACTAAATGTATCTTTTATACAACTATTAAATGCACCTAATTTCAAATACAGATTAAGTGTTCAAAGAAGAGTTTATACATAGAGGAGCAGCTGGGTGGCTCAGTCGGTTGAGCGGCTGCCTTCAGCTCCGGTCAGGATCCCAAGGTCCTGGAATCGAGTCCCATATCGGGCTCCCTGCTCAGCAGAAAGCCTGCTTCTCCCTCTCCCTCTGCTTGCTGCTCTGTCTACTTGTGCTCTCTCTCTGTCTCTCTGTCAAAGTAATAAATAAACAGATCTTTTAAAAAAAGAGAGTATATACATAGATATTTTAAAGCAGGACAGGAAGATAACAAAATGAAAATAGTTAAAAATTATGTTGGTAAATCCCATAGACTAGAAAGTTACATGAAGTTATTTACATAAAACGTACAAAGACAAAAATAAGACAAAATCTTATGTAAAAGATATTTATAGAAGGACAATTTTAATCCTTGAGGATATGATCTTATTTTCTTTTAGAAAATTATTTCCATACTCAAGTAAAAAATGCTGATATTAAATAAAGATTCACCAACAGATAATTTACAAAACTGTTTTGTTTCTTCAAATAATTAATACCATTTTGCTTGTAAAACCAAATAAAGAAAGATATTTACGGTAATTGCATAGACTGCAATTTTGTACCCATCTCCTGTAATTCTTACACAACATTAAAATAACACTTTCCAAAATAATAACACATACAAATAATATATTTGATTTTCTCCAAAACAGTGGAAGCACATTAATCAGTAGTCTATAAATATTTCCGGAACACAAACTTACTAAATAATTTAATTGCTATAACTAACCTGTAGACTAGGTATAAAGAATTTGGATGTGAGTGAAGTAGTATATTAACGTGAACTAATCACAGTTATTACAGCTGATTTTTACACCTTGATTGTCACCATCTGGAATTATTTATCAGAGTAACTATCAGATATAAAGTGTGTTCATTTGATGAAGTAGGACTATAACAATTACCATTGCATACACTAAATCCAGTATGTAAAGATCACATTAAATAAACAAATTATATGGGGCATCTGGGTGGCTCAGTTGATTAATTCTCTGACTCTTGATTTAGGCTCTAGACATGATCTCAGGGTGGTGAGATTGAGCTCCACAATGAGCTCCATATTCAGTGAGGAGTCTGCTGGAGATTTTCTCTCTCTCTCTCCCTCTGCCTCTCCCCACCCCTTGCACATGTTTTTTCTCTCTTTTCCTTGAATAAATAAATCTTTATAAAAAATAAATAAGCAAATTACAAAACTGAAACAAAAAAGCCTACATGACTTCTATAAACATAATATCTTTATATATCAAAATTTTATATATCTGCTAGAGAAAATTTTCTGCTCCTTAAATGTCCTGTTTATTTATTTAAATAAATTTAATTTTTTGTTTGTTATTAAAGAGTAATAGCTTTCCAGGCCTCTTTCTTTTTAAAAAAAAAAAAAAGGTTTCAAATATTTTATTTATTTATTTGAAAGAGAAAGAGAGAGCATGAGCAGCAGGAAGAGGCAGAGGAAGAGGGAGAAGTAGGCTTCCTCCCAGGACTTGGGACTCTGTTGCAGGACTCCAGGATCATAACCTGACCTAAAGGCAGATGCTTAAGAGACTGAGCCACCCAGACACCCCAGTTTTCCAGGCTTCAAAAGTCAAAAAAAAATAAAATAAGCTGAAAAAATTCTGATCCTAACATTATCTTATTCATCATGGCCCTCCCCAACCCCCACCACTCTGTGAAAAATCATTTTCTTTGCCTTTATATCTTTGGATTGTTTCTCTACACAGACACAAATATATATATTTTTATTTCTCCTGTGTTCCTGCATACAAAAGGAGGATACTATATATTCTCTCTCTGGTTTTATTTATTCACTTGACAATATATCCAGGAGCTATACTCATATCATTTCATAAAGATTTCTTCACTTTTTTATAGATGTGTAGTTTTCCACTGTTCAAATGTACTATAGTTTATTTAAACAGCCTCCTGTTGTTGGACCTCTCCTTTATCACTGATAAGAAAAGCCTGGAATCCTTACTATGGCTTAAAAGCTGTACATGATATGTCACTTCCCTATTTTTCTGATTTTATTCCACTTTCCTCCATACCCACTAAACTCCAAACACATCAGCATTCTTTTCATTTCTTGGGTATTTTAAACCAGAGTTTTTAATTTCTGAGTCCATATTTAAATTGTCTAGGATACTTATAAGTATCCTAGTCTATAAATGCCTTATTTTTCATTGAAAATATACTAATCAATAAACATGAAGTTTAATTCCATTTGCTGATTTTATATCTAAGAGTTTTATTAGCTTTCTATCATTGTTAAATCAAAGGACTATAATTCTAGCAGCTTAAAACAAAAGACACAATTATCTTATAGTTCTCTAGATCAGAAGTCTGACATGGATCTAAAGGTTTGGAATCCAAGTGTCAACAGCATTGTGTTACTTTCTGGAAGTTCTAAGAGATATCAATTTCCTTACCTTTTTCATCATTTAAAAGCCTCTCTCATTTCTTGTCTTATGGTAAATTTATCTACCTTCAAAGTCAGTAACATTAAGGATCTTGAAATGAGGGAGATCATTATAGATTGTCCACATGGGAACCATCTAATACTATACGGGTGCTTAAAAGTAAAGACCTTTCCCAGTTACGATTATAGAAATACTTTCACAGATTCTGGGGATCAGGGTGTGGATATCTTTGGTGGGAGCCATTATTCTGCCTACCTCAGGAGTACTTGATTTATATTCATATAAGAATTATATTATATTCATATGAGTTTATTTTGTACTTTTATTTTTGGTGCTGAATGTAAAATATTGGTATAAAGATTTGGTATAAAGACTGATAACATTAACTATCAATCTTCTTTATGATTATGACTATAATTAAGTTTACTTGATAGAACTCATCTATAATACAGTATATGCATAATTACTTCTGCAGGATTAGGGTTGGTGATAAATTTTTCAGAGCATTGCATGGTCATTCATTTAAAAATATATGTGCTAATTGCCTGGGCACTATTGTTTTCAGTATAATAGATAAGAAAAGGAAGAAAATGTGTATTATGTTATATAGTGGTAGTTGCTAAAAATAAAAATAAAATAAAAGATACTAAGTTAAAAAGTTATAGGAAATTGTAATTTCAGATAGAATGACCAGGGAAGGTTTCTGAAAAGATAACATGCAAGTAAAGTCCTAATGAGGTTGAGGAAATGAGCATGAGAACACCCTGAGGAGATCATTCTAACCAGAGGGACTCAGATATAATAGAAGGGGATGAAATCAAATAATGGGGAAAATTATTCATTTGGAACTCTGAGGTCATAGGAATGACCTTGTATTTTACTCTGAGAGAGACGAGTTAACATTGGGAGTTTTTGAGCAGGAAAGTTAAGTGATTTGACTTTACTTTAACAAGATGGTATTGGTCTGTCTGTGACATTGCATGGGAAGTAGACAAAAGTGGAAGCAGAAAAACTATTGAAAATTTAAATTCAAAGAGATTATTGCTTAAGCCAGGAAAGCTCGCAAGAGTGGCAAGATATGGTTGGATTTCAGGTATAGTTTGAAGGTAAGGCCAATTAATTAGATGCAGGCTAAGAGAAGAGGAGTCAAGGATGACTACAAAGTCTTCTGTCTGAGAAAATAGAAAGAGTAGCAATCCTATGAGATGGAGAAGACTGCATTATAGGTTTGAGGAAAATACGAAAAACTCAGTTTTGGATATGTTAGATTTCAAATGCTATTAAACATCCAAAAAGTAGCCCAAGGACTGAGCATTGAAAGCTTTAAACATTTGGCCATCAAGGAGAAAAAAGACATGAGAAAAACTGACTGAGAGATACTGGCTAGAGAGAAAAATAGTTTTAGAGGAAGCGAAAAGAATATGTCTTAAGTGGGAGAGAGTACTCAGTTGTCTTAAATGCTGCTAACAGGTCATACAAAGGTGGAAAGGTGCCCTAAATTTAGTAACATACAAGGGTTTATTAAGCTTGTTGAAAAAGTGTCTATGGAGAAGTGAGGATAAATCTTAATTTGAAGCAGTTTCAAGACAGATAATAGATAAGAAAAATTTTCATATTGTAACAGAAAGAGGGGAAATTGCTGAAGCAACGAGTGGGAGATGAATAACTCTGTTTTGAGCACAAGTGGAGGGCACCTTAGTGAGTAATGTCGTCGAAAACACACTCATAGTAATAGGACAGAAACTAGAGATTACAGGTATAGTTGAACGTAAGTGGGTAGAAGTGGTGGTACAAACTCATCAGAGTTCTCAGCCAGCCATTTCTATAGTTTTAGTGAAGTTATTGCCTGATTATATTTTTATGTGTTAAGTTCACTTTTATTTTTAAAAAACTTCCCATGTTAACAAAATTTTCAAATTTTTTATCATAAAATCATATTTGAAATTTCTTTTAGCTTCTTACTTTGTTTTTGTTACTGTATTTATCACCATTTAAAATATATACATTTATATTTTTATATTTATTACACTATTTAGAAGTTGCCTATCAGTGAGGACATTTTAAGATGAAGCAGTAGAACATGATTTTTTTTCCTAGAGTAAATTTTAAAGTTTTATTTTAAATCATAGTTAGGTAACATATAGTATAATATTACATTCAGGAGTAGAATTTAGAGATTCATCATTCACATATAACACTCAGTGCTCATGATAACAAGTGCCCTCACTAATATCCATCACTCATTTAGTACATCACACACCCTTCTCCCCTCCGGCAATCCTCAGTTTGTTCTCTATAGTTAAGTGTCTTTTATGGTTTGCTTCCCTCCCTCTCACTTTTCCTCCCTTCCTCTACTTTCTTCTGTTTTGTTTCTTAAATTCCAGATATAAGTGAAATCATATGATTTTTGTCTTAATCTACTGACTTATTTCACTTAGCATCATACCTTCTAGCTCCATCCATGTCATTGCAAATAGCAAGATTTCATTCTTTTTGATAAGTAATATATATACACACACAAATATATATATAGCTATATATATATATATATCTTTTTGATAAGTAATATATATATACACACATATATGTGTGTATATATATATATATATATATATGTATATATATATATATATATACCTACCACCTCTTCTTTATCCATTTATCAGTCAATGGACATTTGGACTCTTTCCATAATTTGGCTATTATTTGATAATGTTGTTATAAACATTGGGGTGCTTGTGCCCTTTCGAATCAATATTTTTTTATCTTTTGGGTAAATACCTAGGATTGCAATTGCTGGATCACAGAGTAGTCCTATTTTTAACTTTTTGAGGAACCTCCACACATACTGTTTTCCAGAGTGCCTGCACCGGTTTGCATCCCCACCAACAGTGTGAGAGGACTCCACTTTCTCTGCATCCTCGTCAACATCTGCTGTTTCCTGACTTGTTCATTTTAGATATTCTGATTGTGTGAGGTGGTATCTCATTGTGGTTTTGATTTGAATTTCCCTGATGATAAATTATATTGAACATCTTTTCATGTGTCTGTTGGCCATCTGGATGTCTTCTTTGGAAAAATGTCTATTCATATCTTCTGCCCATTTCTTAACTGAACTTTTTGTTTTGTTTTGTTTTGTTTGGATGTTGAGTTTGATTAGGTCTTAATTGTTTTTGGATACTAACCCTTTATCAGATATGTCATTTGAAAATATCTTCTCCCACTCTGTAGGTTGCATTTTAATTTTGATTGTTTCCTGCACTGTGCAGAAGTTTTTTATCTTGATGAAGTCCCAATAGTTCATTTTTGGTTTTGTTTCCCTTGTTTCTGAATACATGTCTAGTAAGAATTGTTACAGCCAATGTCAAAGAGGTTGCTTCCAGTATTTTCTTGTAGGATTTCGATGTTTTCCTGTCTCACATTTAGGTATTTCATCCATTTTGAATTTATTTTTTGTGTATGGTATAACAAAGTGGTCCAGTTTCATTCTTCTGCATGTTGCTATCCAGTTTTCCCAGCACCATTTGTTGAAGAGACTGTCTTTTTTCCACTGGATATCCTTTCCTGTTTTGCTGAGGACTAGTTGACCATATAGTTTCAGGTCCATGTCTGAGTAGAACGTGACTTTAAACCAAGTGTTTTAAGTTTCCAGATTACTGAATAGTTTCACACGTGGCCAAAAGGTAAAATATTAACAGACATGGGTTCATTTTTTGTCCTTTGACTCATTGCTCCTGGAAGATAGAGATTATTCTTCAGCTAGACATAAAAGTTGAAAAAAGAATTTAAACAGCTTATTAGATAACCTTAACAGTCCTCAGGCTTTCTCTCCACAGGAGGTTTTATTTCAAAATTTCACCATTTACCACCCTCACTTTTGTTTTGAGGATTTTTATTTTGAGAAACAACCTTATTCTATAATGTGCCAAAACCCAACTATACCATAAGAATAGTCCTCTTTAATGGATCACAGGAAGTCCTTTAGTCTCCTCTTTTGATGTTACTTTTGTCCCACCCACTTACCTAACTGGCATTCACTTCTACACTGCAGAAGGTGGTGACATTATTAGTACATCTAGTCAGTGCTTTGGAAGCCAACAGTCAGAAGTCCTTGTCATGAATTAAGAAGTCAGCCTGTACTTAACATACAGTATTAATACCTGTGTGGCCCTGCCTTTCACTGTAAGTCATTACACAGCATGAATGATCAGTTCTGGGCTTCACATAACAAATAAAGGGAGCCTGCATCTATCCCCCTACCAAAGATGGTCTTCCTTCCATGAATACTATTTCTTTACATGCATTGGCAAAAGTATTACCAAATTTCTTCCTTGGAACAATCATCTATAACAACAACCGGAAGGCCCAAGGCAAATCATATGATTAAACACACATGTGTGTGTACACACATACACAGAATGTTTCTACTGTGATTTTGTTGACACTCAATTCTCCTTAGTGCAAGGTCTAACTCACTCCAGGACTGAGGGGATTTAGCTTAGAGTAATAGGTCCAGAGTCCTATTACAAGAAAAATGTTCAAAATATACCTAACAATAATAAACAATTAACCACAAATGTCTTATTTATGTCAAGGTTTAGAAATAGTGCTTGAATATGATGTAGATTGCTCTTTTCAATTGTAATTAATTTTTCTGTTGACTCTCTGTGCTTCTTCTACACAATGGAGCTTTGAAACAGAAAGGCACTTGCAGGCCAGCGTGTTTGTCCAGCTGTGCTGTAATTGTCTTAAGTGTGAGCTGATGGAAGAAAACCAAACAATAAAACACTCTGTCTTCAATCCAGACATTGAAATGAGACTAGCCAAAGCAAAAATGACACTGAGAATAAAAACATAACCCGTTCCAAACTGAGTAAGTAGGCTATTTGTGTTTTCACAAAATATAGTGAGGCTGATTCTGGTGGCTATAGGTTAAAGCCTAAAATAAAATTTAGAAAGAATTTTAAATTATTACAACTTTATTCCTTCTATGGTCTTGGTTTTCATGTTTACTATTCTTGTATTTTATTATTTAAATGGAAAAAAACTAAGGGGTATTCTTTAGATGAAAAATATTTTATTCTTTGGATGAAAAATGATTACAAAGTTTATATTAAATGTGGTAGTCAAATAACTAGCTCATTCAAGGGATATATTTTCTTTTTTAAAAAAGATTTTATTTATTTATTTATTTGACAGGTAGAGATCACAAGTCAGCAGAGAGGCAGGCAGAGAGAGAGGAAGGGAAGCACGCTCCCCACTGAGCAGAGAGCCTGATGCAGGACTCGATCCCAGGACCCTGGGATCATGACCTGAGCTGAAGGCAGAGGCTTTAACCCACTGAGCCACCCAGGCACCCCAAGGGATATAGTTTCAAAAGTTGTAGCTATTTTGCGTAGGCCATACAACTCAAATAACTGCCACCTGACACCTCCAAATACTCTTTAGGTGTTAGCTTCCTAAAATACTGTGTATTAAAATCACCTCAGAAGTTTAAATACAAAACAAAAAAAGCTCTAGATCTTGTCTTCACTCCTAAATATTCTGATTTAATTGGTCTGCCAAGGAGCTTAGATATCAGTATTTTTAAACCTCCCTCACCAGCCCAAATGATTCTGATGGACAGCATAAATTAAGGGTCACTGCTAGTATACTTGGATAGAGTCCATTTCTAAATACATCCATATCTCAACTATTCTCTATATTGCTCTAAACTATGGGGCCTCTGCTTACCTAGTTGGGGGTTGTTTGAAATTTCAGCCACCTTGAATTACCAAGCTTTCCTCAGCAGAGGACAGTGATATGTAGTAATATCATTTTCTATGTCCTTTAGTCCCTGAAAACAAAGCAGGATTATTTTTTTAACTATCCAAAGGGAATTGTGCTACAAATAATTTTTTTTAAAAATGTGGTCAGTTTCTACAGGGAAAAAAGAACTATAAACTATTCAGACAGGATATATTTATGGACAAATTTGAATTCCAAATCTTGCTTTCATGTGATGATTCCATCCCCTTTCTCTACTAAATATAATAGCCCTTTTCAAACCTCAAGAACATAAATATCTGCCTACTTTTGATACCTGAATTCTCATCATTAGTTTCCTCATATCCTACCACCTTTGTCTCAGGTATTCCATAGGATATAATATTCTTCAGAGACATAATGCTTCATAACTAAATAATTCCTGAATATAATCACAAGTAATGGTAATAGTTAGAAAGAGGATTAGCTGAGTAACAGAGACCCAACATATAGTTGCTTGAATAGTATAATTTTTTTTCTCCTAAAAATATACAGATATATGAGAACTACAAGGTCTCTGGGACCCAAACCACTTGTGGCTTTCTATTCTCTATCCTTAGGGTACAATTACTATAATGGGACAGAGTAGCATGGGTGGGGAAAGAGACACAGGCTAGCTGATTTGCAGAAAATTATGGGTATGGACATGATTAATAGAACATAGAATTTTTAAGAGGAAAATAGATGAACGGTCAACAAGGATATTGGATTATCAGAATTCTAAGGGCACCCATTCCAACAAAAATTTATAAGACATTGCTCAGTTTCTTGACCTGATATGGCTCTGTGACTCAGAAACCACTATCTGAAGAAAAGGCAGAGTCCCATTGAGGAAAGACTATAATATCACAACAGGGTATATAATAATAATGTTTGTAGACCTTCTTCAAAAAGACCTATGACAATTTACACAAATAATTATATAATAGGAATCAAGAACTGATATACACAAGAACTAAGTAGACAATTCCTAGACTTGAGGCATCTGTATGACCCTCTCCTACCACCATTAGAATGGGGGTGAATGGCATATAGGTAATAATTGGAGTCCTGACCCTGGCCTGACTCTAAGTGAGTGCACTGAATCTGTGAACTCACATGTTGGTCATTTTCCTGGTCTTCTAATGTAAAATTCAATGGATAAACTTGGTAGGTGAGAGAACTCCTGCAATGGTTTATTAACCCTTAAGAGCTGTTGTAGTGTGATAAGCCAAGAAGAAGCACCTGAACCCTCCCTCTGGCCAATATACAAAACAATATCAACCTTGAAGGAAATAGCCAAGATTAGTTCCATCCTTAATTATCTAAGGGTACAAGAAATTGGTCCCCATCATATGCCTGTTTAACTCATGCTCTAATACCTACAAAAGAAGATGGATCCTGCCCAATTAACACTTGACTACCAAAAACCCAACTAAACAGTAGCCCCAGTTGTAGCTGCTATGTCAAATATGGTATTTTAAAAAAAGTTTTATTTATTTATTTGACAGAGAGAGATCTGAACTTCATAAAATCTATCTATGAAAGACCCACAGTAAACATCATTCTCAATGGGAAGAAGCTCACAACCTTCCTGTTGAGATCAGGAACAAGACAAGGATGCCCACTCTCACCAGTCTTGTTCAACATAGTATTGGAAGTCCTAGCAACAGCAATCAGAAAACAAAGAGAAATAAAAGGTATCCAAATTGTCAAGGAAGAAGTCAAACTCTCTCTCTTCGCAGATGACATGATACTTTATATGGAAAACCCAAAAGACTCCATCGCCAAACTACTAAAACTCATACAGCAATTCAGTAACGTGGCAGGATACAAAGTCAATGTACAGAAATCAGTGGCTTTCTTATACCCTAACAATGAAAATACAGAAAGGGAAATTAGAGAATCGATTCCATTTACTATAGCACCAAGAACCATAAGATACCTGGGAATAAACCTAACCAAAGAGGTAAAGGATCTGTACGCGAGGAACTACAGAACACTCATGAAAGAAATTGAAGAAGACATAAAAAGATGGAAGACCATTCCATGTTCTTGGATCGGAAGAATAAACATTGTTAAAATGTCTATACTACCTAGAGCAATCTATACTTTTAATGCCATTCCAATCAAAATTCCATTGGTATTTTTCAAAGAGCTGGAGCAAATAATCCTAAAATTTGTATGGAATCAGAAGAGACCCCGAATTGCTAAGGAAATGTTGAAAAACAAAAATAAAACTGGTGGCATCTCGTTACCTGATTTCAAGCTATACTACAAAGCTGTGATCACCAAGACAGCATGGTACTGGCATCAAAACAGACACATAGACCAATGGAACAGAGTAGAGAGCCCAGATATGGACCCTCAACTCTATGGTCAAATAATCTTCGACAAAGC
>PISX010017601.1:0-43104 GCA_004024625.1 Mellivora capensis
TTTTTGATTGCACCTCACTAATAGCTTTTTTTATTTCAACTTGGTTAGATTTTAGTTCTTTTATTTCTCCAGAAAGGGCTTTTATATCTCCAGAGAGGGTTTCTCTAATATCTTCTTTGCCTTTTTCAAGCCTGGCTAGAACCTTGAGAATTGTCATTCTGAACTCTAGATCTGACATATTCCCAATGTCTGTATTGATTAGGTCCCTAGCCTTTGGTACTGTCTCTTGTTCTTTTTTTTTGTGGTGAGTTTTTCTGCCTTGTCATTTTTTCCAGATAAGATTATATGAAGGAGCAAATAAAATTCTAAAAGGGTGGCAAAGTCCCTAGGAAAATTCCCTTTAAAGAAAAAATTGAATTAACTGCAAGCCTATAGAATCATGGGGAGAAAGCCATGAATTCCGCGCTTTGCTTTCTCCTCCTCTGGACTTCCCCTGCTCTCCTTGTTAAGTGAACTTGGTCTTGGCTGGATTTTTTTGATCTTCTGGGGGAGGGGCCTGTTGTAGTGATTCTCAAGTGTCTTTGCCCAAGGCAGAGCTGCACCTCCCTTACCAGGGGCCGGGCTAAGTAATCCGCTCGGGTTCACTTTAGGGAGCTTTTGTTCCCTGAGCGCTTTCCGTAGAGTCCGGAGGACAGGAATGAAAATGGCGGCCTCCTAGTCTCCGGCCTGGAAGAGCTGAGATTCGGGGCTCCACTCCTCAGAGAAAAGCCCCAGCTACTCCCATCTCCCTCGCCTCTGGCTGCGCTCCGAGCTCACCCAGCCTACATCTGGTTCAAGGTAACCCCGAGCTGAGAGCTCACTCCTAGGCTCTGTCTCTGTGGCCGGCTTCCCGCTCCGATACCTGCTAGCTCTGTGACACTCAGACACCCCCGATCCTTCTGTGACCCTGCGGGACCTGGGGCCACACTGACCCCGTGTGGGCTTCACCCTGGTTTAGCCTCTGGAGCGATGTCCCTCCGTGGAGCAGACTTTTAGTGCTCCATTGCTCCGCTGCTTGCTGGGAGCCAGCCCCTCCCCCGTGGTCTATCCTCCCGTCGCTTTTGATTCACTTCTCCGCCAGTCCAACCTTCCAGAAAGTGGCCGATTTTCTGTTTCCAGAATTGCTGTTCTTCCTCTCTTTGATCTCCCGTTGGATTCGTAGGTGTTCGCAATGATTTGATAAGCTATCTAGCTGATCTCCTGCTACGTGATATAGTCTCAGCTGCTACTTCTCCGCCATCTTGACCCTCCCTCCAGATTCTAATTTTATCGTCACAGTGACACCAAAGTGGGAGTCAAGGTGTAAATATATTGTTTTGAAGAAAAAAAAATGTTAAGCATAGAAAGTGTCATACGCTTGCTTAATTTCATGCTAATTAATCAACAGGAGCATTGAGAGGCTCCAATCTAGATTTAGTGACCTGCTTTAAATCTCTGGAGCAATAAAAGAGGATTATCATTTTCAGCTTAAATAAACCCATAGTCGAGTTAACGGATGCCTGTTATGTACCACCAGGCCCTCAAGTCTGCAGATAACCAGCTTTTCTTCTAGCCACGATCGTCATTAGATATCCCTTCCCTTTCCATGACTGCTGTGGTTCCCAGATGCCTTTTTTTTTTTTTTTTTTAAAGATTTTATTTGACAGAGATTACAAGTAGGCAGAGAGGCAGACAGAGAGAGAGGGGGAAGCAGGCTCCCCGCTGAGCAGAGAGCCCGATGCGGGGCTCGATCCCAGGACCCTGGGATCATGACCTGAGCCAAAGGCAGAGGCTTTAACCCACTGAGCCACCCAGGCACCCCCCAGATGCCTCTTAAATGCAATTAAAATCTTCTGAGTTGGAGTTTTTGTTCTTGGAGCAATTGGTTTGTTTGTTTCAGCTCTTCCTGTTCTCTTCAGGTTGGTCAAATTGTATCCTTCTGTGGCCCTGCTTATAAAATCTCCTCTGTGGCAAGCCACATTTTTCTCCTTCATATCATAACCTCTTCCTTAAGTAGGGCTTGAATTTCTTCCCTTCTGCTCTCTGGTTTGTTACTTCCCTGTAACTTTCCACAGCCCGCCCGGCGTGAGCGTGTGGTGTGCTTGTCGGGTGCGGGCAGATCCACAGTGAGTAAGTGGTTTGGATTAAGACCTTGATAGGCGATCTGGAGGACTGGCCGGTTTCAGTCTAACGGTTTTAAATTAAACCCCAAGCCTTTTCTGGAGTGAGAGCGGGAAAGTAAATGGGAAATGGGAGAGAACTATGTAAAGAGAGAAAAGGAATTACTCGGGAAAGGGCTTAAATCTTTGGAAGGCAGAGGAAGCCGATTAATCTGGGAGTATTTTGGCCAATGCTTCTTGTTCTGGGATTTCTGCTAGGGCTCGGCTTAGGACCAGTCTCTGAAAATTCCTCTTTTTCTCCCCTTTCTTTTTCTTGGCCTATGGATGTCAAGAGCTGAGGGTATCCACCAGGCAAGCCCAGTACCCCCAGGAGGCCTCGGAAATATCCCCTTGTTGTTTTATGTGTTTTTCCGTTTATAAGAGAATTCCTTCACTAAATTAGACTAAGCCGATTCACACAGCAATTCTTCCTTCCTAAACGTCTGAGTAAAGGAAAAGTTCTAGATACATAGTGAACTCTCTGTTTACAGGGTATTCTCATAGCTCTAATGCTAATGGAGCCCTCATGTGTAGGGGTCTCAGAGTCGCATCAACCAACTTCAAGGTGACTCAATTTCTTTACTCTTTTTTTTTTTTTTAAACACTACGGAACATGGGGAGGCTGAGGACTGCCTGAAAATGAGTCACTTCTGACCTGTCAGTAATTCACATTCGCACTTGATTCTTAGCCAAAAGGCTGAGAAGCGATAGTAATTCACGTTCGCACCCAGCCCTTACAAGCACATCCTGAGTTAGCAAAGTCACCAGGAATCGTCCCTGCTTCCTGTGCTCCCCTGTGAGGACTAGAGGCTCAGTGACTTCCCTAAAAAATGTGCTAGCAGCACAAGGCAGAGCCTGGACAGAAAAAGGGGTCATCCCCCTCCTGCCCACTACACTGACCACATCCTACAGCTTCCTAATAAATATCAGCTTTTTTCCTGAAAAGACACAGCTCTCCTTATGCATGTAGAGGGCACCTGGCAAACAATAACGAATTATTTAAGTTCATTGCTCTACCAGAAGAGCACAAGGCACAGAGAGTGTTATGACTTTGTGCTTTATCTTAATGTGACACAGTTTTTCTTGGTATCAAAGAAAATAATATTGTAATTCTGTTTTAAAACAAAAACAACAATAAGAAATGCTTTTCTGGTGTCTCCAGGTGAACATACATCAAGTTTATGGGTGGATATCTCCCCCAAATAGAATTTGAGTACACAGTCACTGGTAGGAAATTTTTATGATAAATTTGTCCCCTTAAAGTTCTTGATTCCCTTAGGACCGCGATGTGGGATGAAGCTGTTTTGAGTAGGAATTCAATTTAGAATTTGAATGCGGAGATAAAAATAATTGTCTACTACTACAGTTCCATAACTCTTCCCCCAATCATGTTACCTCATTTTTTTAGCGTAAGATGTTTAAAAATATCACAAACTGACCTACCTCCTCGTTCAAAATTTTCAGCATAGAATGAAGAGATGATTAACAAATTTGTTGTTGCTACTCAGATCTCTTCTTTCCTCCTTCTCCCTGACCTTCCTTCTTTTCCTCTTTTCTTGTTTTGAACCTTCTCAGGTTATCCTTTTAATCCCCAATCACTCTGGCAGCTGACGTGGATATAGGACATATTAAGTCTCCAAAAGATAGCAGGGGCTTACTCAGAATAGTAGCTGTTTTCAATTTATTCCGCCCTAGAACCCTCAGAATGGGACAATGCTATGTGATTTGACAAAAGAAAATAAATGAACAATTTATGTCAGTAATTCTATCAGCCCATTTAGGGTAGTGTTGCAAGCATGAAACATCAGAGCTGTTTTCTGGAAAAACAAAACAAAACAAAACAAAAAAACCCACAAAACTGCAATGTTTTACAGGTTTGCGTGAACTTGTTTGGCCCCAGGGAGGTTCTTAATGGGCAATTAGCAAATGTATTTCAGTCTTGTTTTTCTCCCTCACCTAAAATTCCTCCAGGCACGGAATTCTAAAGTTTCTCATTCAAGGAACCCCAAAGAGCTTTGAGGTCACATTCAATTTCAGAGTTATTAAAGTAATATAGTAAATCCCCTTTTTAAAAATTCTTGGTGCAGTTCACATTTTTGTAGAAAAACCTACAGCACAGAAGTTGGATACTTTATGTAACTGTTAAAACCTGCGTTCGTGTGTTTGTCTCAGAGATGGCTGCCTTCAGAAAGCACTGTTCAGCAGCCAAAGTAATTAAGAATAATTTCAGTTTTCACTTGTATGCTTGGCAAAACAGAAGAGACTCTAAATAGCAAGCCCATGACTATGATTATTAAATACCCCTATTCTTCTATCCATGTTTCTGCCCAAAGCCACTGGCTCAAAATCTAGAGCTACTGTTCCCCATCTCCCTGTAAGGGATTTGATCTGACACAACAGTGGATGGGGGCTGCTGGTTGAGTAGTCTGTGTCTGGTGCTGAGTGCTCTGAAGTCAGCGGGGTCAGCCCGTGAGAAGGGCAGTTGGACGCAAAGGGAGATCAAGGGCAAACTGAAACCCACACGGATGAGCTGGAAACCTGCCTTTCTCCCTGCCTTCAACTTGATGGTTCAGGGGGCCTGCCAGAGAAGGTGACAAGTTCCTCAAGAAGCTAACCAAGTACCAGGCTCAGGAGTGAGAGGAACGCAGGCAGGCTCCAGAGGGAACTCAGGAGCTCCAGGTCTGCTGTCCTGCAAAGCTGGTGAACCAGCAGAGCAGTGATGAGCAGTGTAGACATGCGTCAGACCCTGAAGTGACTTTCTGAACGTGAACCGTAACTGCGGCTAAACTCCCATGCAAAATGCCTTGTGTGGCCCATGATGAGCCAGAACAATGTAGGAAAGAGAATTCTGGAAAATGTAGTCCCGTATAGATGCTTTTCCTCCTCTTCCTCCTCTCTCTGTGTGTGTATGTGTGTGTGTGTACAGACACACACACACACACACACACACACAGACATTTATTTATTTATTTATTTCTGGGACTACACAATGCATGGTTCCGTCCAGTGGACAACGACCCACAGGTAACTTGGGTTCTTTTTACTTTTCCTCATTTTTTTTTCTTTCTGCTTCTTGGATTCAAGAGGTTCAATTGTCCTCTCTTTAACCAGTTCTTTCCTTCTGCATGTTCATATCCGCTGCTAAACTCTTCTAGTGAATTTTTCACGTTGCTAATTGTACATTCTAGATCCAAAATTTGTTTGACTCTTTTTTCTTGCTTTCTAATTTATATCCTTTCATTGATATTCTCATTTTAATACATTATTCCTGATTGCTTTTAGTTCTTTGTTTTTTTTTTTTTAATTATATTTTAGCAGTTGTTTTACTTTGTTGAGTACGTCCAACCCTGGACTTCCTCAGGGACCATTTTCTGTCAATCTATTTTGTCCTTTTGGCAGGGGGGGGGTAACTTTCCTATTTCTTTGTATGACTTGGGATTTTTTGGTCGTTATTGAAAACTGAACCTTGGACTATCATGTAACCCCGAAAGGCAGATTCTCCCCCCTCCCTATGGTTTGTTCTGTTTTTCTTCCTTGAAGGCTGTGGTAGTCTACTTGCTTAGTTATTTCCCGAAACTGATTTTTGCAAAGACGGTGTTCCTTGTTGCGGGAGCTCACTGCAGTCTCTGTTGCTTGGCTTGTGTTCCACTAGTGTTTTTGAACGCCAGGAACTAGAAACCGAAAACAAGCCTCCCTTCCCCCCAAGGAACCCATAACCAAACAAAAAACACTAACAACTGCAACAACAAAAGCCACCTGTCCCAGTCTTTGCAGTCACGCGTGTATCCTGCCCTGGGCACAGGCAGTTTTCTGCAGTCCTCTGTACACGTGGCTTTTAAAAAATGTCCTTAGAATGTAAGGGTAGTTATTGAAGTCTGTAGAGTTTTTGAGCAAGGCACGCTGCTTTTCCAGCTTGAGTTCCACGTTGGGCACAACAGGGTTGAAGGCAAGTTTGCACCCATCCTTCAGGGAGCCCTCACGGGAGTTCACCCTAACACACAAAAGCATTTGCAAAGAAGGTTTGCCCTGCATCCTCTGGAATCGGGGGCCAGGGTTCCAAACGAGGAACCTCTGTGTTGGCTGTCTCATGACCCAATCCGGGAGTGGTTAGGACAAGGGTGAGTAAAAATGCCACAGACCTTCCCTGTTGTCTGGAAGTTGCCTTTCTCTTGACTCAGCATTTGCTTAGTTGCTGTAAAATTCTGACTGTTTTCCAGAGGACTGAGGAGGTTGGTTCTGATGGCTTGTACTTGTTTCTCAATGTTTCTGTGGGGGATGAGCACATGAGCTGCCTGTTTCACCATTTTGCTGATGTCATGCTTCCTAATTTTTCTTTTTGTTTAGGTAAATATTCTAAATAATAACCCGTACCTGAAACAAAATTTTTTTAACAGATAATACAAGTGTAAAAATAACTTTACATGTTACAGTAAAATTCAAAAACTAGAGTACCCTATAGTAAACAAGAGCTGATAAATATCAGAAAGGAATAGTGTTCCATTTTGTGATGTGACAAGAATATTGATTCGATTAAAGAAAAACCTGTGAAAATCTGACACCTAACATTCACTAAGGAAAAAGCAGAGTTAAAAAAGTCAGGCTACATTGCGATTCTATGCTTGATTAAAAGCTATATCTAGTGCCAAACACATATTCCTAAAATCCCTGCATTCCATTTGAATGTATTAAAAAAAATCTCAACAGAAGCATCTCCTAATTGTACTCTCCGTGGAAACACTGTTAACTGTCCACCTGACAGTCACTTACTTGTTCCCGTTCTCTGCCAGAATCTTGATTTCATTTAGTGAACGTGGTCCCTTGACCTTTCATGAACCTTGAGCTTTTCCGACTCTGGAGAATGAATAATTGTTGTTATTCTAATCCAATGACAGTAAGTTTGTATCTCTTGCCAATGACTGGGTTAAGCATGAGCATCCTAGCAATCCTGATCACACATACATTACGGAGGCTGCAAATATCCATTTCCCTCTTAATCACAATCATTACTATATGATTTGTAATAGGTATATGCCTCAAGTGCACATTTTGAGCACAGACTACCATGGTTCATAATTTATGGAAAAATTGAAAGTTTTTACTTGAAAATATTTGTTCAGATAACTGAGGGGAAGTATGTTTGGTTCTTAAATATCAACTGATATTCTACTTCCTATTTTTTCTACTTCCCTATTCTTTTAAAAATATATTTTAATGCACACTGCATTTATTTTGATGCAAGGCTAGATAAATGGAATGCAATGATTCTGGTCAGGTGGTCTTTCTTTTTTTGCTTCCCTCTTTCCTTCTCTATCTCCATTTCCTCCCTCCCCCCCCTGTCTGAACCCCTTCCACTCTCTCTTCCATCAGTCCTTCCCCAAATCACCACTTCCTGAAGGAGTTAATGCAATTCACCATTCCAAAGGAAAGGTCCCGAATATAGTGGCAAAGTTAAGCTCTTTTCTAGACCAGATTGAGTTGAGTAACCCAATTACAAAAAGGCCTTGCTTGGTTTTAAGGACACAAATGTCTATATATAGGTGGAAAATCAGTATCCCTATACCCTACATCAATACAGCATAGTGCCACCCATAAGCACTGATCCCAGACATCTCATATAGGCTGCTATGTAAAGGATTCTTTTTATTTATTTATTTATTTTTAAAGATTTTATTTATTTATTTGACAGAGAGAGATCACAGTAGGCAGAGAGGCAGGCAGAGAGAGAGAGGAGGAAGCAGGCTCCCTGCGGAGCAGAGAGCCCGATGTGGGGCTCCATCCCAGGACCCTGAGATCGTGACCTGAGCCGAAGGCAGTGGCTTAACCCACTGAGCCACCCAGGCACCCTTTTTCTTTTTATTTTTAAAGATTTTATTTATTTGGCAGAGAGAGAGATTGAGATAGAGAGAGAGAGAGAGAGCAAACACAAGCAGGGGAACAGCAGGCAAAGGGAGAAGCAGACTCCCTACCAAGCAAGGAGCCCAATGCAGGATTCCATCCCAGGACCCTGCGATCATGACCTGAGCTGAAAGCAGATGCTTAACCGACTGAGCCATCCAGGGGTCCCTGCAAAGGATTCCTTTTAATACTGTCTTATTTGCCGTCTGAAGGAAATACCTAGACAATGCAGTTGAGCCCAAGGACTTAATAACCCACTGAATGTAGAGCCAGGGTCTGGAGACAGTTTGTCTAGGTTGAGAGCCCATTCTCTTAGCCACAAAATTACATTGGAGAAAATAACCCATGTTTAACAAGTAGAAGAATGTAACATGATAAAAGGGCATTTTCAGCAGGCCATTTCCAATACTTCCAGTTCCATGAGAACATTTTTGCCTTTGCAATCGAGAAGCAGGGAATCTACTCTGGTTACTATTTGTGACATGAGACTTCAGGAGTGGAAAGAATGCATCAGCCCATGGTTTTGCTTATCACCATGCAAGAGAAAGAGTAGAGTCATTCCAGACTAGTACTACTTCCTCATCACATGTCCCTCGGGGTGGCACTTAGGAAATTTGAAAGGTGTATCTTCTCTGGGCTAGATTATATTCGACTGGCCTTCGAGAGCAATCCCTGGTCTTTCTGCCTGTATACCTAGACAGCTGGGGACAGGCACTGGGTTCCACGTGGCCTTCCACATTCTAAGATGTATCCTGGTGATGGGCTGACCATTGGTAAGGTACTGTTTTGGCAATGCATAGGGTCACTGATCCTTGAGAGCTACAGATATCTCTCTCTGTCTCTCGTTTTCTCTCTGTCTCTTTCCAGTTGCAATTGTTAATGGACTCCATGAAAGGCTCCAAAGAAGGGTAGTTGAAACTAGGTTCTGTGCTCAAGACATTTGCATGCTGTTATTTAGAGTGGAGCCATTTAGATTTGAAAGTTGTATTTACATTTTAAACACAGCGTCCTGGAATGATAACAACGATTCAACTTAATTTAAAATGCACATCAAATTGAGCTCCATGTTGAAATGACATTTTTGATCCACCAATTATCAAGACACATATAGTGATGAGCCTGTGCCTTTTCTCAGAAGCCTTTTTTCTAACACATGGGTCAGTAAAAACAAACAAAAACTGTCAATACATGATCATGTAAAATAATCATGTTGGTTTTATTAATAATCATGTTATTATTGACCATGTGAAATCTGCTAAGTTTCTCATCATGCCCAGAATATATCATGAACATTGCTACCTAACAGCCAAGTTACTGCACATGCAGAAGTCTTAATGGCCAGATAAAATGTTCCCTCAAAAAATGTGTATGGTTAGAGACTGTGCAAACTTGGCCAAAAGAACTCTTCCCAATCCTCTCATTATTAAGAAACTGATTAAATTAAAGTCAATTAAATAGATTACAAAGAAGACAAAAATGACAAAAACTGTCATCCTGTGAAGAGATCAGTTGAAGTCAACAGCTAGAAGGTGTTTCCATTATCACTGGTGTTTGTAATCTAGAAGCCTTAAACTTCAATATATTCCATTCAATATATGTCATTATATTAGAAATTCCATTCAGAACCCTAAAGAAGTTGAAATGGTTCAAATACAGATCTATAGCAAGCAGGAAGGTGTCCAGTATGTTTAGCTGGTGATTTTAAAATATCCTTTTCTTAGACAAAATTCCTAATCTCTTAAATAGTCACTGAACTGATATGCATGGAGCAAAATAATACAAGTATTTTTGCCGTGATGATTTCACGAAGGTGGGAGAAAGTACGATACATTATAAAGTGCAAGTGACTCCAGCATCTTCAGCGTGTGAGCAGCCTCGCACCCCCCACTGGCTAATTTTACAGTCTTCGATAGATGATTCTCTCCCAAAACAAAATACTTCATTCAGCCAAATTGGACCAGTACCTGCAAAAGTCAGATACAAATGCATTAGTAAGTATGGTTTTAGGGTTTCTATCTGAGTGGGAAAAAGCCATTATTTTATATACTAATTTTACAACAAAGGGTCAAATATCATCTATATACAAGTTCTGTGCTTTCTCTTAGGATTCAAAAATTAATCTCCTGCCCCCGAAAACTTACATGTTCTGTCAGTGAGGAAACTACTTAAGTACAAAGTAGTAAGAGCTGTAACAAAGGTACATACACAGCTCAGTGACATCATAAATAAAAGACTGAATGGTTTGAACAGACTGGTTTTGTTTTTAGAAATAAGAAAGGAAATAAGCTTTACTGATCATATGCATATGCCATGACCCGATGGTCTGAGGGCATCTGTATGAGGCATTCTCTGAAATGTTACCATATACTAGAGTTCTTTTCTTGGCTTCCAGGGTTTTGCCATTTACATGCATGGTTTACCAAATATATTATCTATTTTTAATTAAACTAAGACTAATAAAATGAGCAAAGGACTTAGAAACTATCCTGAAAGAAGACCATAGATTATTAATTGCAGGCATAGGTAGACAAAAACAAAATGGCAGAGCTAATACTCTCTTTATCTTGAACTCTTCCACAGACACGTTAGAAGGGAAAATGGCTGTCAGCAGCAGGCTACCAGGGAGATACCGAGCTAACTAAATACGCAAACTTAACTGCCACTCTGAAGATAAGGACCTTATTTTATCAATGAATACAAAAACAAGGGCATTTTGAAAGGCATCCAAGCATGCCAAAAAAGTTTACTTTAAAAATAATGTTTGGAAATATTTTTTTGGTATTCTCTAAAGATTTTCTGCATGTATCATATATAATAGTTCCCCTTTCTTTTACACTTAAGACAGTTAGAAATGGAACCTTTGAAAAACTTCTAAATGAAAGATTGCATTGGGTTTTGTTAAATATATATCATGCATACTTCCTGATGAATTTTTGAGAACATTTCATGCCATCAAGAAACATGATTTAGCAGCTAAACTTCAAGAAACCCCTTAGCAAGACTGGTGGATGGTAAATAAATATCTTAATCCTGTCAGCATAATCAATAATACATTTCTTCAATCTGGATCAATATGATGTTGAAAGGTTCTCTTTCGGTCACAGAGCTGTAGAAAACTTATTTAGAAATAACTTCAGCTCAGAAACAGACCTTGTGTAGCTATGACACAGTGCTAGATGAAGACTTTTTTTTCAAAGAGGCATCTATAATGGCACATATAATGACATCACTCTTGCTGATTTTTCAAGTATTCTGTGAATTCAGTAAGCAAGAATTTATGTACATGGCTGATGGTGTGCATAGTTATACAGTAGTATGTGCAGATATGAAAAAATTACAAATATTTTTATAACCACTGTGTGGATAACATTTGGCCTAATCTTAAAAAAATGGACAGAGCTTTTCCATGTATAAAAAAGAAGTTATTCCATATAGTGGGGACAGCCTGAAAAGGCTTGATGTATTACAAGAGTCAATGGTATCCTGGCATCTAAAACACAAAGTACATTAATGAGGGACAAGGACTCATTAGGAAGGCTGGATAGAAAGCCAGGGCCATGCTTTACAATATTCAGAATTTTATAATAAGTCACCAAAAGAAAGGATGTCATCAGAGCTATATTTTAGAAATGTATGTCTGACAGAAATGTGGAAGTTGGATTAAAGAAAAAAAATCTGTAAACCAGAAGGACATTTAACAGAATGCTTGTGGAGAGATTTCCTCTGAAGTCTCAAGTTTTTATTTACTCTTAGAATTAGATAGGAAATTTGTATTTCCACCTCTAAAATAAAATGTGCATTCACTTAATCTTTAGTAATTTGTTCCTTTACTAGAAAGATCCAAACATGGGACAAAATTATATTGAGGTTTATGCTACCAAAGTAATTAAGAACTTTGCATTGGTCATTTCATATAATAGTAATTAAATCACTCGTGTCCAAACAATGTTTCTATTAGAAAAGAAAGGTTTTCCCCGACTTATTAATTATAAAAGTAGTAACCTGGAGAGTGCAAGTATTTTTTGAAATGTTTATAACGGTAGTGAGCCCTTGCTGGCTTGAAATTTTAAGACAGATAAAAAGGAAAAGATCCGGGAAACACAATCTCAAAATCAGAAACCTTACCAGGAATGCTGCTTTTGTTCCCAAGTTGCTTTTAGTAGGTATAACCCAGTCTCTTTTGTGTTTGTGTGTCTGTATGTGTTGAGTATATTTGTGCATGTGTTTATTTTTAAATATATAAAGTCTATATAAACTTTTTGGGAACCCCAGTGACTCAAATATAGCCAAATAATAATAATTGCATAAATGGTGAAGCTCCTCCCACGTGAATGTAGAAGAGAGCACAAACAGTGGGACGTCTATGAACTGTACTTATTAGATGTACAGACATTTACAAATTGTATAAATAAACATAAGTAAAACTTTTGGTCAAAGCGGGGCTCGGTCATAATGGGGGACAAGAACAGTCTGGCTCTCTGGTAGGACACAATGATGCTTTCACTCATTTTGTAGATCAAGTCATGGGGTTTAGATCTCAGCAGTGCAGAATTCTTACAACTCAGGAAAAGAGAATTAAGAACGAGAATCCTCCCAGTGGCTGTAGCATCAGCAGGGGCATCCCCATGGGGCAGCAGAAGATAGATATTAAATAATATCTATCTAAACTATAACTAATTAGTTGAACAATGTGCTGACATGTGAATACAAATTTTTAGAAACAGCAGTAAAGGAATTTCTGAATGTTAGAATACCAAAGCTGTCGTCATAATAATGAACACTTAAGCCCACTCTTTGAAGAATTAATGATGAGGCTGAAAACATTCAAAGTAACTTTTGATCTGTTCTCTCATTGAATCCTCAAATGACCTTCAAAACTTAAGTGCTTTCAAAGTGCCATTTTACTGTTGAGGAAAGGGAATATCAGGGAGAGTAAGTAATCAGCCCAGGGTCATGCAGCTAATACAGGATGGAGTCACCAGCCCTACCCCATGTCTGCCCAGAACCAGCGCCTTACATCAATGATTCACGCAATCCCCCTCATTTTTAGATTCAATCATTCACCCAATCTGTTTTGGGTGAACAAAATCAAAATCAAAATCAAAATCAAAATCAAAATCAAAATCCATTCGTCCTTGAACTGTGAAGGCGTCTGTCGGAGGTAGAGGCAGCAACTGTGGCCACAGGGGTACTTAGCAGCAGAATTGCTACTTGGATCTAGAACCCCAGTGCCTTTTCCACCAAAAACACATGGATAAGATCAATACGCTGAGCGATTCTCTAAGTCTGGTCTTCAGCTGTGTGCAAAAGATTCCCAGGGAACACCCTAGGCCTTTTCACATATGATCTTTAAAATTTACATCTTCTAATGATCCTGTGAAATAATGGCAATTATCTCCACAGGTAAATAAACTGAGATTCGGAAAAAAATGTGTGCTTTTCTCCAAATAACAGAGAATACAACCAAGAAACAGAACATGACGACATTTTAAAACTTGGTGCTATTCACTGACTGCATAGAAGCCCGAACAGAGTTATAAAAATAATTTTCCAAGATTTGTTTTTATTTTTACATTAATACATTCAGGACTATTGAGCCTAAGGGAAAAATTTATTTAACATGCATTTTCCATCTCATTCCAAATTGTTTTCTGCATTAAAAATTAATTCAAAGGTAGCATAGTATTCATAAAATTTTACCTTCATGTAAACCTCAAAGATTAAAAAACAAGTTTGTTTTTATTTCTTTACATAATAACGATCTCTCAAGGATGTTAGGTATTGCTGCTTTCATTGCTATTTACCTGTGAACTATCTTTCCAGTTCATGGGAAACTATGCAAAATTGAGGTATACAGTTTAGATTTTTAAAATTTTCTAATCCTATCTATGTATCATCCATCTATTTATGTGCCTAACCATGTACACATCTACAATTCTCTTTACAATTTGGGGGCTGGAGGGAGGGCACATTGACTGATCTTGTATTTCCAAAAGCACCCAGCTATCAATGTGTTTTCCACGACTCCTGGAATTTCATGAGGCTGGTTTGTGATGTCTGAGAATATGCTTGACTGGTGATACCATTTCCTCTTAATCTCTTTTAAAAAAACAAAGATACTGGTATCTATTTGAAGGATTTGAGATTTTTAAATCTGATCTTGAATCACTCACCACTTTTCTGAAAAAAAAGTCATCATATTTTATACATTAGCCAGAGAGATGGTACAGTGATGAGATTTGACATTAGCTGCTGAATAGATAACGTGAAGAGGCAGAAACCACTATTGGTTAGAAGTCTGAACGAATTTTAATTAAATCTAGTCATGGCTTGGTGATTTGAATCCGTGTTACTTTAAGATTTCTAGTTGGGAAGTACTTTATCAACAGCTTCCTCTATGAGAGAAAAAAAAAAGGTTTTGTTTTTTTGTGAGTTTTTTAAAATCAAAGGTAGAAACAGAATGGGAATCAGAATCGAGGATGGGTAAACTATAGTTCTATGTTCTAGTGTAGCAGTTCTGAGGAAGACACTGATTTTCCCTGTTTTAGCAATGAGGCAGAATGAGGAGATGGGGCTGAAACAGCTACGAGATTTCATTTGCCTTTAAAATTCTATAATTCTAAGATTTTAAAGAAGCAAGCTCTGTAGAAATGAAATTCTTAAGGATAATCCACTTAGAAGGACATTCTGTCGAATGGAAAGACCTAGGTTAAGGCTTGCATCTTGACCCCTCCCCCACAACCACCATAATAGTTATATAAATTTGGGCAGGTCTTGGGACAGCTGTGTCAAGTTTACTTACAGAAATTTCTCTGTGTAAATTGGGGCTATCATGTCTAGTTTCATAGGCACTGTGAGCACTAAATGAGATCATATAGTATGCACTTGATTAACAATACTATTACATACTTGGTATTGTCTTTGTTACCGTAAGTAACAAAACAGGTCCATAGGTTTTTCACATGAAACTTTTTCACATAAAACTCACAAAAAAGTTAAAAGCTCTATGGACTCTAAATCAAGTTCCTTAACACCCAACATCTGAACATCTACATTTTAAACCTTCTAGTGTACAGGGAGCAGTCTGTCAGAATTTGAGTTCTGACCCATTCATATATGTTATATCTGACATTATTTATACTCTCATTCTCTGGAGGATAAGTTTGGAGGGACAGTATATATATTTTTTTTATTTCCTTCAGTTTATTCTTATATTTTTAAAACTTCCACTTAGAAAACTGATTATGAAATATGAAAGGGGTACTAATAGAAGGTGATGCTTGTGCTTAGAATTTTCTTTTGTTTCTGCTTTCAAGTTTGGAGTTGCAGCACAACCTCCTGTAAACTCAGAAGATGAGCTCATTGCTCCGGGTCCAGCTTCAACTTCCTGCCTCAGTGGGCAGGCTCAGACACAGCTGGAGGACCACTACTGTCTGATAGAGTTCACACAAGTTTGCTACCCAGAGGTCACGGGGACCAGAGACTAGAAAGCCTGCATAGGGAAAGAAGCAACTCACTCTCCCTACCCTGCCCCACCCCATGCCCTGACAAGCACCAGCAACCTCTCTGTGCTTCCTTAATTTTAACCTTTTTTGTCTACTCAGGAAAAAGAAAGATTACATTCTACTGTATGCAAAAGGTGCATCCAAAGGAAAGAACCTATTTATAGGAGTGGGCTCTAAGCTTTATTCCTATAAATCATTTTGCTTGCAGCTGCAAAGTAATTGTTCTTAAAGCTAACAAGGATTATCTTTGGTAAGTTAGGTTTGCTACTTTAAAACCAGAAAGAAAAAAAGCAAGGCGGGGTAGAGGGGGGAGGGAGAAAACTATGTTCAGAAAATTGTGTTTTTTTCTTTAAGGGTGGAATAACACAAAGGGTATAAATTTAAACTTTTTTCCTCTTGTTTCAGTTCCAGTAATAATGTATAATACAGTGTCAAACTGATTCTTCTTACTTTCCCAAGAGAACGACAAATAATTAAAACCTGAATGCAACTCTTTCATCCTTTCCCCTACCCCTCCATTCATATTTCTAAGTTTCCTTTCTGGTCACCATCCTGCTTTCAGAATTATCTTTTCTTTTCCTCCTGAGTGAAACTATAAATTAAGGTGGAGGAGTGAAAAAATGAGGAGGAGTTGAAACAGCTTCACATAAAAAGGTTGTTTGCCGTGTCTAATCCCAGATCAGTTTACAATAGAAGCCTGCTTCTGAAAATACAACATACGATGAAGCAGATCATGAAATTTATTTCTCAGGTTCTTTTACTTCTGAACAAATAGTCTCAGTTCTATTATATCTCCCAGCTCATCTTGCTTTATTTATTGTTTTAAAATTCTCATCATCATTCTTTAATTGTTTTGATGTGGAACTCTACATGGACTTGACATCAGAGCAGGTCTGTCTTGAGTAGAGTGAGGACACTTGGGAGTCCCCACATGGGGCACTCCTTCAGTCACACTTCTACAGAGTAGAAAATCACATACACCTCTGTGACCCTTGGAACATCGCTGATGTCATAGATAACCTATGACTGTTTGACCTTTCAAAGAGGATGGCAAATAGCCTTGGAATTATACAGTGGGAGCTGTTGCCAGCAGTGATCTGTGCCCCGTATCAAGCAATGCTATGAGTCAGGCTTTGTGCGGGTGCTTTCTATATGCCAACTCATTTAAGATTCAGAGTAAATCTTATGTGGGTGTTATTATTCTTATTTTTTTGGAACAAAAATGGAATCTCAGACATAAACAGCAGAGCTAAGGTATCATCTCATATCTCCTTAGTTACAAAATTCTTAGGCTCTCCAATTCACTCCAGCAGGTACTTAAAAGTGTGAAAGGAAAAAACAAATTCAGACATACCTGTTTGTTTCACTATAATAAAACTCTAGTATAATGTATAGAATCACCAACTACCACAAATACCAGCCTCACTAAAAATGGCCCCTCATCTTAGAGAAGCAGTCAGTTATCTAAAGAAAACCTGAGAGAACTGTCTTCACACAGCCAATAAATAATTTCACATAAGATGAAACTATTGTTTCATTAATTATTTAAATAGAAAACATTTTCTTCCAATAGTTCAGAATACTTATTTCCATCTCTTCTTATCAATACCTGAGAACTGAAATCCCTAGAGATACAGAGATGAATGAAGGCTGTGGGGAAAAGAATATTTTACTTATAAGATGCCTTAATGTTAATGCAAGCAAGCTTAAGCCAATTGCCTCCAATTTTGTGCACCACCTACATTTGGGACTCAAGGGAAAACAGCTTTGTGTGCCCCCAGTGTTTACAGCAGCATCATCAACAATAGCCAAATTATGGAAAGAGCCCAAATGTCCAACAACTGATGAATGGATAAAGAAGATGTGGTGTATATATATACACAGTGGAATATTACTCAACCATCAGAAGGAATGAAATCTTGCCATTTGCAATAACGTGGATGGACTAGAGGGTATCATGCTAAGTGAAATAAGTCAGCCAGAGAAAGACAAATACCATATGATTTCATTCATATGTAGAATGTAAGAAACCAAACAAATGAACATAGGAAAGGGGAAAAAAAAAGAGGGAGGCAAGCCATAAGAGACTCTTAACTATAGAGAACAAACTGAGGGTTGATGGAGGGAGGCGTGTGGGGGATGGGCTAGATGGGTGTGGGCATTAAGGAGGGCACTTTTTGGGATGAGCACTGGAGTGTTACATGTAAGTGATGAATCACAAAATCCTACTCCTGAAACCATATCACATTATATGTTAACTAACTAGAATTTAAATAAAAATTTGAAACAACAGTAACAACAATGAAAAGAAAACAGCTTTGAAATCTAAGGTACTACGCTTCATATTCAGTGAAGAAATGAAACTGAAGAACATCTTGCTTGCCATTCTTCCATAGATCATATTTTGCCAAACCTTATTAGTTTCCCCTTAATTAAGGTACATATGCTACCACTATTGCTCTGACTTTGGTTTTTTCCTTGGTAATAGATGAATGGTTTACTTCAAGATATAAGAGATTAATAAATAGCAATATGAGGCTTGTTTTGTAAAGATACAAAATTAAATGTCAACTCTTTGGATAAAGTAAACTTTAAAATTAGTCATCGTGATGAAAGTTTTTTTTAGGATAGTTTTCTCTTTTTGGATTGAGCTATTTAGCTCATGTTGATTACATTATCTGAACAAACGGCAAACTATATTTCACTTTGTCAACATAGGCACATCCTAATAACTCATCCGCATGTTATTCCTAAAACTGAAGAATTTTAGCCATCTACCAGGAGAGTAAGCCACCATCGATGAAAATTGTATGTCATCTATTTGCAACATGTCTCTTCACTTCATAGATGCTAATAGTCATTTGAAATGTTTTAGATGATTAAGTATTTGAAATAAATGGCCTTTTATCCTGTGGGTCTTAGTTCCCATAGAAATAAATTCTGTCCCCATACAACACTGGAAACTCAGTTGGCAGCTTGGTTTTGCTAAATGATTGACTGACTGATTCATATGATCTCTAGTGACCAAGAGTTGGGGATTTTTAAATTTTGTTTTCTTCTTCTCTGAGGGAAAAAAAAAAAAAAGTCAGGCTTATTGACTTTAAAACCTTCTGCTTTTCACAGGTGCAAGAATGATTTTAGTCCCGTACTTTTCAACCTGGGGAAAAAATTCTGAAAATGTAGTAGAGATGGAACATATGGAAATTCCAAACATCTATTTAGTTGTAGCAAATTACAGATCTTTTCTATTTCCTTTGTTTCTTCTTTTCAAACCTATAAGGGACAAATAAAAAACTGGGCCAGAGGCTGAAATTCTCACCATCGCCACTCTCTTTTGTTTTATCTCACCTCTTCATAGGAGACTAAATGATATTTCTGGCTTCCAAAGGCTTTGGAACCTGGATCTTTGCTTTAATTTACCTTTTAAATCTGATACAGTGAGTTCATTTAGGTAAAGGAACAAAGATATAACTGTGAACTCTTATTAGTACTATTCACCTGTTCAGCACAATGCTGACCCATAGTCATAGCATAACATTACTTAATATCTTTTACGAATTTAAGAAATCTGTCTTATACTGTTGCAGTTTTTTGATATGATTTGACACATTGCCCTATTTTATCACTATAGACAAAATAGCAGCAACACCAGATAATCTTATGTCTATAATTTTGCACACAATTTCTTCTTGCCCATATCTGTCTAAAACAACACTTATAAAATCAACAGGGCCGGGCGCCTGGGTGGCTCAGTGGGTTAAGCCGCTGCCTTCGGCTCAGGTCACGATCTTGGGGTTCTGGGATCGAGTCCCGCATCGGGCTCTCTGCTCAGCAGGGAGCCTGCTTCCCTTCCTCTCTCTCTGCCTGCCTCTCTGTCTACTGTGATCTCTCTCTCTGTCAAATAAAGAAATAAAATCTTTAAAAAAAAATAAAATAAAATCAACAGGGCCAATTTTTTTTTTTTTTTTTTGTCAACATCAACTTCAGAGAAGCCAATTATTTATTTATCAGATTTGGACAGTGGAACAAATAAGTAAAAAATATTGACTTTAAAAGTCTAATTTATACGGTTACTTTTTTCTAATCTCTTTGTCATTTAGGATTGAAGCACTTGTATGTTTAATTATGCATAAAGCCTATATTGTAAGGTACCCATTTAGAAAAAAAAATGAGACATTAAAAATGTCACGAGAAAACATTCAAATCTTTTGTCCTCTGCAAATTTTCTTCCCATCTCTCTAATACATTTATAGGTTACTGAGCCATCCAGGTAAAAATACACAAATGCATGCAACAAAAGAGTTATTCAATGTTTTATCAACCTCAAATAGAGGGGAAAGTAACTTTCCTCTTCCCTTATTTCTCACCATGTCTTAAAGGATTTGGAGAAATCATAAGTAGTAGGTATGCAGAACCCATGTAATTGCTTCTTTCTCTTTCATGGTTCCTCACGGTCCTTTCAGAACACAGGTGCTCCACCAGGCACAAAGGATAGCTCTCATTTCTGTGAGATACAACCAGGAGGTAAAAGCACAAGCTGATGCCCTCCTCTCCAGTCACACAGAAGAGAGAACATGAGTGAGTACATGGGATTGCTCAGATGCCCACAAAACCCAGATGCATCAAGTGAGCTTCCTAGGATTGTCTGTAGTTCACTCGTCACTATTTCTCCCGTTCTACTTTACCAGTCTTTCTGTTTTCCTCATGTTAGTGTTCTCCACCTAACCAGATGAGTCTAAATAAAATTTAAACATTAAAAATTGCCTGATAGCATATGTCATTTTAAAAATATCTTTCTTTTCATTTCTGCCTTCTAGGAAAAGCCATTCAAAAAACTCCTATGTAGGATTTTTCTTCCTATTTTGTATGTTCCTGCTGCTACTTTATTCTATGTATTAGAGAATGCCTACATTTCATTTAAATATGTGTGTGTGTATCTTTTTAATTACCTTGTCCAAAGCGAGCTCCTTTATGCACAGTTTGAACACCTTGGTATCCCAAACTCCTACAGATGACCTGTCCACCTCGCAGTTCCCAGTGGTCGTCACAAACTGTGCCCCACTGACCATTGTGGAAAATCTCCACTCTGCCCTCATGAGGACCTCTACCACCAACCAGTCGTACTGTCTTAAATGGAGCTGTAACAAAAACAAGTGGTGGTTAATTATATATAAATATTGTTTTATAATACTTAAAAAATTAACATTTTTTCCAGTAAGTTGAACTATTGAAATAAATATTAAACTTTCTAGCACCACCTGTTGGTAAAGAGTTTAATTACAAGTATTGCATTAGTCAAAACCGAAGAATAAAATCTATTCTCTCTGTTTCAACATTTATGAGTTACACATAAAATTTATATAAGTTATAGATAGGAGAAAACGTCAAAGATTACATTCCAATGAATTTAAAGTTCAATAGCTACAAGTTTATTAATGTCCTGTAGACTTCATACTATTTTGAAAAATTTATATAACAAATTGATTTTATTTTCTTGCCACACTAACACACAAACTGAAACACAAAATCCAGTGACTTTTTGATCTAGGAGGTTGAGGAGAAGATATTTTATAATATTATAAACACAAAAATAGATGACCAAACATCTTATCTTTTACCAAGAGAATCAAGATAACCATAGTGATGGTATTTATTACTATGGATATTTTGAGAAATCACTAAAGCAATAAATGCTGTGAAGAAATATACCAAGTTTGTAATTATAAAAATAATTTTGTTCTTCAATGTTTAGTCAATCTCCTATATACAATAAACTTTTATATAATTTTGATCATGTGCAATTTTAAATATGAAATGACTCCTATTTTAAAAAATATACATTATGAACCTAGAGACAGAAGAATAAAAGTGTGTAATTAATATTTAAAAAAACAGATCACTTGGAGAATCAAGCTTTCTTTTTTTTTAATATTTTATTTATTTATTTGACAGACAGAGATCACAAGTAGGCAGAAAGGCAGAGAGAGAGAGGGAGGAAGTAGGCTCCCTGCTGAGCAGAGAGCCCAGTGCTGGGCTCCATCCCAGGACCCTGGGATCATGACCTGAGCCGAAGGCAGAGGCTTAACCCACTGAGCCACCCAGGTGCCCCGAGAATCAAGTTTTCTTTAAAGAATTTATATTCTAGAAAGTATTTTTTAAAAAATCATTTGGCTGAAGAACAGAATGAAAGGCAGAGACAAAGTATTTTTTAAAAATTAAGATAGTGCTGGGATGCCTGGGTGGCTCAGTTGGTTGGACGACTGCCTTCGGCTCAGGTCATGATCTTGGAGTTCCCGGATCGAGTCCTGCATCCGGCTCCCAGCTCCACGGGGAGTCTGCTTCTCCCTCTGACCTTCTCCTTGCTCATGCTCTCTCTCACTGTCTCTCTCTCAAATAAATAAATAAAATCTTTAAAAAAAATTAAGATAGTGCCAAATAAAAATAACAGTATTCTCTAATAATCATAAAAAGCCAATGAATAAGTGCAGTTCTATTTATATCTTTCCAAATATAAGTTTGAGAAACACTGTAGTATAAAAACCCAAGCTATAACTATCAACAAAAATATCCCTCCAATGTGAAAATGGAGTATTGGGAAATGAGTTTACAAAACTCAATTAATTCAAGACATATCCAGTAACTTTTTTTTCTAACTGGAATAAATTTTGTTAAAACCATAGTCTAGTAACAAGTAAAGAAAATCAGCCATTTCCTATGACAAAACTGACTGAACCATACAGAAACATAAAAAGCTAACATGTTAATATGTAGTATTATAATTGAAATTATTTTCTTGATTCTTCCAAAATAGAATTCAGTGCAAAAATACCGAACTAATGTAATCATGCCCAAGTGCATAAGCCATTCCTCACTTAATAAAATGAGTATAAAACATTCTTAAAAGGAAAATAATTTGTTATTATAGTATTCAAACTTTCAATTACCAGGTAAAATACCCATGTGACCCAATCATTCACTATAATTGCCTAAGAAAATAGGAAACAATTATCCAGGAGTGGATTGTTTGAAGTTTTAAAATATTATAGTAATGTAGTATTAACTAGTGCTACCCCTAAATGTTTGTTTTTACAAAAGTCAAATATAGCCAAGCATAATATGTTTATCATGACGCTGTGACAAAACATACATCATATTCAAACATTTGATTATATGAGGTTGATGGTCTTCTCACCCAAATAACTCAGTGAAAGCGTTCTCAGTGTGCATTCCTTATCTCCCAAAACGTTAAGAAGCCTTGCATCTCCTGGGACAGTAGGTCTCAAACTTTGGTATCTGTCTCAGTCTGTTCACACTTTAACTGAAAACCACAGGCTGGCTGGCTTAAACAACAGACATTTATTTCTCACAGTTCTAGAGCCTGGAAGTCCAAAACCAAGATGGGGACATATTTGGTGGCCAGCTTCTTGGATTGTAGACAGTTAACACATTTCTAGAGTAAGAGTGGGGAGTCATTTCCTTGTTGAAGGTGAATTTTGAGCAAAGACAGTAAGTCTAGACCATAAAAGATATTTTAGTAATCTTGGTGTATTTATGCAATACTAATTATAAATGTGTTTAGATCTGTGTTCTTTTCTAGATCTGTGACTTCAGAGAATAACAACAGCAAAAAACCAAGAGTCGGATAATCTGGATTTTAGTTCAGATTTCTGTGACCTTATTAAACCATGTAACCACTCTAAGACCAAAATTTTCAACCGTTAAAAAGAGAAAATGATTATTTGCTGTTAGTTATGTGTTCTTGGTTAATGCACAAAACTTTGTGCCAGGTATTTTCCTGGGTTCCAGGAATTATATGAATAAAACATGTATCCCGCCTTTAGGATTTTTGAGGTCATTGTGGAAATTAGAAGAAATAGTGCATTTTTTATTTTTTATTTATTAATTTTAAAAGTTTATTTAAGGAATCTCCACAACCCAACATGGAACTTGAACTCACCACCCTGAGATCAAGACTACCTGCTTTTCTGACTGAGCCAGCCAGGCACCCTGAAATAGTTCATTCTTTAAAATGGCTTATGAATATAAGTTCTTAATTTTACAAGTTAAAAATATTTTGAGGTTTATGTTTTGTGATTAAAGCATTGGCATGAATATTATATGATACTAATTACTTAATTCATGAAAAAAATTTTGTTTTACTAATTCCCTTTTTAATGCTTATCCTTCTCAAAAAGTTCTCAACAAACTGGGATAATTTTCTGCAGATAGACAAAACATACTCTCTAATTTCAGATGTGTGTTTGAGCTTTATTTCCAAACATGAGTTTGTCTACTATTTTGAAGGGACCCTTCTATACCAGTAATGAGTCAACTAGGGTCCAGGGGCCAATTACAGCCTGCTGTCTGTTTTGTAAATAAAGTTTTATTGGAATGCAGCCATGCCCATTAGTTTACATAGTGCCTAATGCTGCTTTTAGGCTACAACAGAAGAGGTGAATAGTTGTGACTGAGACCTTCTGGCATGAACAACAAAAATATCTACTATCTTGCATGCAGAAAAAGCTGGCCAACCCTGGTATAGGGGAACACACAATATGCAGGCTAGAATGACAGAGGATTTTTTTTAAGATTATTTATTTATTTATTTGACAGACAGAGATCACAAGTAGGCAGAGAGGCAGGCAGAGAGACAGGGAGGAAGTAGGCTCCCTGCCAAGCAGAGAGCCCTGTGGTGTGGGGCTCGATCCCAGGACCCTGGCATCATGACCTGAGCTGAAGGCAGAGGCTTTAACCCATTGAGCCACTCAGGCATCCCTGACAGAGGATTTCTGTAGGGATACTCCTGCCAGGAATCCTGGAGCAAATAACATCATGACTCATCACTGCTTTCCTCTCCAGTCTAACTATGAACCCCTCCATCCCTACACTTCTTGCTCCTTTATTTCGGTTATATAACTGCTTATATTTCCCAGATAGCCCTTATTCTCCCATATTTCTGGGGCTTTGATCCCTGTCTGGAATACTCCCCCACAACCTTCCTTCCCACACACACCTTCCAGTTCTCTACTTTCAATCCCAGGGTTTGGATAGGGTTCCCTCTTCCAACTTCCATAGCACTCCTGACCCACCAGAGTGCTGCACACTTGTTAATTTCCTCCACAAAATTAAGATCTTTACAGTTAACATTTCAGCACCTAACAGAACGCAGGTTTTCACTTAGGAATCCATGAAGAGTTATGGTATGTATATATGTATGTATGTATGAAAGAAAGAGAGAAAGAAAGAGAAAGAAAAGAAAAAAAAGGAAAGAAAGAAAGAAAGAAGAGAAAAGAAAGAAAGAATCACTGTGAGTTCTTCCTGATGTGCAAACTGCATTGCCTAAGTGGATTAAGTTGTTAAACATTTAAAATATCAAACAACAGAAGACAGAGAATCCAGTATTTCACAAGTCTCTACAGGGAATACAGTTTCTATGTATAGAAGCAATAAGGGAAAATCATAAAGGAAAGACTGGTTTAACAGAGTCAAACATGAATCCCATTGGGGGGGGGGGGAAACTGATGCAACTCCTGAGAGCCCCTCAAGGCGGAGGGATGATCAGAAGCCTTATGCATTCTAAAATGGTTTTGTAGGTCCAGAGGATTTCTTTCTTATTGGCAGACTAATGTTAAATAGAATCTTGGGACTAAATGTCAATTCAATTTACAATGAGAAATGTAATTGCCTCAAAAACTGAAATATTTGTATCTGACAAGGCCATTTTCTCCCCGTGGGCAATCTGCATAGGAAGTCAAATTGCAATCAGTGAATTATTGGCTTAATTAATTTATTAATTTACAGTGAGACACAGCAGTGAGGTTTTGCCTCTGGGACCGACCAACACTGTTTGGTTAACACATTTTTCCTTACATATGTTAATACATTCAGTCAGGTGAGGTGATTTGACATCTCTCTACTCTGATTCACTGTAGTTTCACTTTCTACAAGCAATCGCACTCTTCTTATATCCCAGTTCTGAAGGGAAGGTAGGTACTGATTATTTCTATGTATTCTTAAAAGTCTGCATATAAAGCAAAAACTATATAAAATATTTATTATATAATAGCTTATTCATCTTTCTATGAATGTAAGATACCAAAAGAAAAATATGTAATAGAGCAGATAATTTGCAAAAGGTTTTGTAATTTAATCTGAAGAAGTAATTCCAAATATAAAAGTTAACAAGTTTGGAGGTTATTTTTGCTTTGTTTACTGTAAGCTTATTTTAAAAAATATTTATTTATTTATTTGACAGAGAGAGAGAGCACAAGCTGGGGGAGCAGCAGGCAGAGGAAGAGGGAGAAGAGACTCCCCGCTGAGCAGGGCTCAGGACTTGATCCCAGGACCCTAGAATCACAACCTGACACAAAGGCAGATGCTTAACTCACTAAGGTGCCCAGATGCCACCCAGGTGCCCCTAAACATAACCCTTGAGGAGTTTAGTTATTTCAACTATTATCATATAATTTACCTCATGGTCATGGTTTCTTTTTTCTTATTGTTTATTGGAATTAGGATTTAGGGTTAAATTTATTACAGTGGTATTTATTATATTTGCGTTCCAACTGTTAATAAATTAAAAGAAAATCTGATTGTGGTTTAACCTGGAAGTCCTCACAATGTGGCTAAATTGCTCTAGAAATGGAGGTATTTAGGTATGAAAGAAAGGCACAACCTGGATATCAGATGTTTGGAGAAGCGGAGTTAAATTTCTCTGGAAAATTATCATAACAGATTCTGAATCTTACTCCAGAAGTCAAAGGAGGCAAATGTTTTGGAAATCCCTTGAGAGAGCAGAGAACAAGGTAGATGGAGAGAGTCTCAGTGGAGAGCCAGTAGGCAGCGTAGCCCGACGGCAGGGGAGAGAATGAGAATGTCCAGTTAGGAAATTTGAGGTCTAAGCTGGCTGGGAATTTCAAGACAGTGAAGTCTGAGGTTGAACTTTATACTGTAAACTGTTCTGCTTACATTTTTCTATTACAACTAAACCTTCAGTAAAATCCTCTTAGATCCCCAGGTGGAGGGGCTAGGGTACCTCCTCAACTGAAAGGAGAGATGTGGAGCTCATTGTGTAATGAGTGGTGTAGAAAGAAAGCAACCACCAAAGATTCCTAGGTTATTAGGTTCCTAAGGCAACTGTAACAAATGATCGCATTGTGTGGCTGAAAACAGCAAATTTAGGAGTGTCTGGGTGGCTCAGGTCATGATCTCAGAGTCTGGGGATGGAACCCCGCATCGGGCTCTCTGCTCACTGGGGATCTGCTTCTTCCTTTCCCTCTTCTTCTTCCCAGCCCCTCACATGTACTTTCCTTCTCTTTCAAATAAATAAATAAAATATTAAAAAATAATAACAATTCCCTCACAGTTCTGGAGGCCAGAAGTCTGAAATCAAGACATCCACTGGGCCATGTTCCTTTTGAGGCCTCTAGGGAGAAATCCTTTCTTGCATTTTCCTAGCTCCTCGTGGCTCCTGGCATTTCGTGACATTTCTTGGCTTATAACTACATCAGTCCAATCTCTGCCCCAGTCTTCTCCCTGTATCTGTGTGTCCTTCTCTTCTTATAAGGACACTTAGTCATTTGATTTTGGGCCCACCTGAATCCAATATGACCTCTTCTTAGCTTAATCACACCTGCAAAGATGCTACTTCCAAATAAGGTCACATTCTGAGATTTCACATGGATATGAAATTTCCTGTATTTTCATCAGACTATTTCACACCGGAGGCACTTGAATTTGCCTTAAAACATGAGTTTGATGCTCAGTTTTATTTCATTATTAAAGAGTAAACTGAACCTCAAGATTTGAGGGACACAGAATAGCTGGGTAGTAGATATTTTGGCTAGACTGGAAATGAGCAAAGTCCACCATGATTATACCGAACACCCACAGTTGAACTGCTGAATAACTAAAATAAAGACTGAGAATCTGTTGCTTCAAAACACACCATGCTAAACTCAGATGGTACTGAGTACATCTAACTTAATTATGAGTATGAGTAAATTACTTCCATGTATGAAAATTAAAAAGTAGCAGAAAGCTATTATTTCCTATATTTTATTTGTCAGTTTTTGAGGTGAATTATCAAATAAAACTTTAAAAGAATCTTGCTAAAAAAAAGGGGTAAATACTTAAGATGAACGAAGAACTTTGTGTTTAAAAGGAATACCTCCCTAGTTGTGCAGATCCCCCCACAAAGCTGTGGTGGTGAAGGATAAGTTTATGTGGGGGAAAAACAAACAAACCGAAAGGCTGAGTAAGCCAAGAGAAGCCGGCATGGTTGGGAGTGTAAGCTGTCCTCAGAGTATCCGGAGCTATAATGTTGCCTCTACTACCGGATTTCCAAATTGCCAATTAAACATACATGTCTGCCTTTCAAAGACCAGATCGTGTTCTTCAAAGGACCGTGTGCATATATTAGGGTATTTTTATCATTTTAGAATAATTTTGTTATTAATGCTTCATTTCTACGTGAGTCTTAGTTTTCAGAGTTACTTAGGAGAACGGTAAAAACATTTAAAAAGGGGAATTTTACCTACCTATTTTTAAACTGTTTACAGTTTTGCTCTTCACTTAAAACCATACAGCACAAAAATAAGCAATCCAGGAAGATACTGAGCCGAGCTAATTTAGAATGTGCACATCACAAACTGGCATAAATTACATTATCATTCTTTCTGAGTTCTGAAAATGGAGGCCTCAGCCAGACCCTGTAAAGTTCCTGTGTCCCTCTTTATAATCTGTTATATGTGTTATCTGTTATAATCTGACATTGATAGTGATTTAGCCCACTTGATCCTTCACTTGCCTATTCATAAAATACTATAATAACACCTACCTCCGACGATTGACATTTCGAAAAATGTATTTTAGGCTAGAAAGTACTATAGGAAAGTAGTGCTAGAATTATTAATTATATTTCATTCTGAATGTTATTCTAGGAAACTAAAATCATAGGCTGTAGGGATTTTGAGGTGTGGATTTTGTGGAGAAGAATGTCTTAAATTCGGCCCAAGAAAAGTTAATCTGTCTGGTTGTTGGCAAGACTGACAACCCAGAACAGGTTCTTTGACTTTTCATGAGGAGAAAATTATTTTCTAAAACACCTGAGTGCCCCTTGAGTTGGATCCAGAGGTAAATTAAAAGAAAATACACATTCTCCTTGTCCTTGGGTGCTGTATTTTGTTTATGCTTGTAACTGTTCAGAGCTCTGGGATGTTATCAGGTCAGCCCGGCTGGGATCCGTGGGAGACATTAGTGTATGAAGTCTCCATTCCCTCGTCATTTGATAGGAAAGGCATGATTTCTGTCCACAGCTGTGTCCACAGGTGTTTAAACACAGACCACTTGATGCCTCAAAAATCCAAAAAATGGGTGGTTTCTCTCTCGTTCAGGAAGCATTACTTCCATTTGCTTAGCTTAAATTTTGGCTGTTTTAGTGTCATCAAAGTAGAAGAAGAAAAAATTATGGGATAGCAATTTTGTTTGGATAATAACAGAAAGAAAAGCAGGAAAAAAAAAACTACTGTAAAGTGTAGGTTTTCAGGTTGAGGTACTAAATGCTTTATTTCAAAAGAGAGGGTCCCAGTGCTTATTTACCAGAGAAGGGGCATGGTCTGTATAGGAAACAGGATGCTTCTTTATGTGAGATGCCAGGAGATCAGGGCCCTAGTCTCAGTTGTGCTACAAACTTCCTTTATGACCTTAGATGATTTGTATTTCTTCATATGTTATGACATCTTTTGTAATCACCTCAGAACTTTTGTGAAAACTGTTTTAGTCCATGAATGTACTTTGAAGAGGTTTGAGAAAGAATGTCAAATTACAGGGCGCCTGGGTGGCTCAGCTGGTTGGGCAACTAGCTTCAGGTCGGGTCATGATCTTGGGAGTCCCAGGTTCTAGTCCCACATCAGGCTCCCTGCTCAGCGGGGAGTCTGCTTCTCCACCTGACCTTCCCCCATTTTGTGCTCCCTCTCTCTCTCAAATAAAAATCTTTAAAAAAACAAGATGCAATATAATGTGATAGAATTTAAAAATGAGATGAACCAAGATTCAGATTCCTCCCCATAAATACTAGCTGTGTGATTTTGCACAGGTTACTTCATGTTCTAAATCCTCAGGGGAAAAAACAGCAGAGCGATAGGTTTCTTGTGAGGATGAAGGGAAGGAGACCACAGGAAGTGCCCTGCAGAGCCCCTGGCCCAGAAGGGTCACTCTTTGCACTGCAGACATTAGTGCTATTAGTATTACTATTTCTTAAAAATTCAGATTTCTGGCCTAATGACTGGGAAAGTATCTCTCCAGTATTAAAGAGGAAATTTTCAACCACTTGTGCTTCGGAATTCCAAGGAGAGTTTTTGGAAATCACAACATACCGGTGCAAACCCAAGGCCCTGAAATAAGCATCTATGTATGTTAGGTCCAGGCATCGTATATGATAGAAGACTTGGAAGTTGTTCTGATGCTCACCAGAGCCGGAGAACTACTAGAGGAATGACACAAAAATACAGTGTGGTTACTGAAGACCGTTCTAAACCTCTCGCATTATGGAGGAATTGACCTAATACCTTGCTGTCCAATAGGCACTCAGCACTTAACAAGGGTGCCATTGAACAGTATGTAATAGCAAAGTTAGGTTGGTCCACGTTTTCAGGGCCTTTTACCCTATACTCTGAGATTCTGAAGGGGGATCCTGCCCAATCCATCACTTGCTATTGGCCCCACTTGGTTGGGTAGTGAGTGTGCCCCACTCTCTGAACACTACAGTGGTTTCAAGGGGAAATTCAGTATCCAAACAGAGGCAACAAGAGTTCTTCTGAAGGAAAGAAGGTGGCATTCTTTCTCAGACGTGGCTATATGTGAAGATTACACACTAGAGCAAAAGCCTAATCAACTATGAATTTATATATATATATTATATATACATACATTTTATATATATATACATATATACACACACACACACACACACCTATACACATACACATATATACACAGAGGGAGAGAGAGAAAGAAAGGGAGAGAGATACTGAGTCTAAATGACTTAGTTTGAACTCCTGGATCCCACCGTGCCTGAAGCAAAACCATCTCTTGGAATTCTTAATTATGTGAATCAATAGATTCTATGTCTTGACTAAGCAGGTTTTCATTTCTTTCTACTTAAAAAATTCTTACAGGGGCGCCTGGGTGGCTCAGTGGGTTAAAGCCTCTGCTTTTGGCTCAGGTCATGATCCCAGGGTCCTGGGATTGAGCCCCACATTGGGCTCTCTGCTCCTTGGGGAGCCTGCTTCCTCCTCTCTCTCCCTGCCTGCCTCTCTTGCCTACTTGTAATATCTGTCTGTCAAAAAAAAAATTCTTACAAATACACAGATGGTGATTATTTGACAATAAATATTGGAAATGGGGCACCTGGGTGACTCAGTCAGTTGAGTGTCTGCTTTCCAGTCAGGTCATGATCCCAGGGTCCTGGGATGGAGCCCAGTGATGTGCTCCCTGCTCAGGGGGGAGCCTGCTTTTCCCTCTCCCACCACCCCAGCTTGTGCTCTCCTGTCAAATAAATAAATAAAATCTTTAAATATAAATAAATAGGGGCACCTGGATGGCTCAGTGTGTTAAGCCTCTGCCTGGGTCAGGTCATGATCTCAGGGTCCTGGAATTGAGCCCCGCACCGGGCTCTCTGCTTAGCAAGGAGCCTGCTTCTCCCCCTCTCTCTGCCTGCTGCTCTGCCTACTTGTGATCTCTCTCTTTCTGTGTCTCTGTCAAATAAATAAATAAATAAAATCTTAAAAAAATATATATATAATATAAATAAATAAACATTAGAAGTAGCTTCCCAGGTCATTCAATTTCTCATTAATCTAATCACCATTGGTTACTGTCTACTTAAACAGCATTAGCCTCCCAATTTTTATAATTTTATGGATTCCATAATGTAAAAGAATATCCCTGAAATGTGAAAACAAAATACTGATAAGAAACAAACAAAAGTCAAATTGCTTTCATAACTACAAAAACAGCACAATGTCTCAAATATATTTATGATACAATTTAGGCCTTGAGAACTGGTTGGCAGAAAGAGAGGCAGAGAGGCCTGAAACAGATCTTCCTCATTCTGAAAGTTCCAGGCCTGCAGAGCAAAGATTCCGGACAGGAGACTGCCCACAGACAGGGATGGTAGTTCTGGATCCTTCCTGTTACAGGCTGAATTATATCCCCCCAAAATGCATCTGTGGAAGTCCTAACACCCAGGGCGACTGCATCTAGAGATAGGGTCTCTAAGGTAATATGTTAAGGTTCCCTGAGGCCATCTGGGTGGGGCTCTAATCCAATAGGGCTAGTGTCCTGAGGGCACCTGGGTCTTGGATTTCAAAGTTCAGAACTCTGAGGGAATAGACTTGTGTTTTTTCTGTCCCCCAGTCTTTGTTCTGGCAGCTCCTAGCAGATGAACACTCTTGTCTTTTTTTTTTTTTCCTCTGTTTTGTATTTTTGACTAGTTGCAAATGAAATAAGAAATAGAGTACCTCTATGGGTATAAATTTGAAAATACAGCTTTTTCTTTAATTCATAAATGAGAACCAAGCATCCATCCCTGTTATGTCATGATCTGAACATGGTAAAATCTTTCTTTAACAAAAATATTCACTTTGTCACTGAAATGCCTACTTTAAGGTTTAGAAGTTCTAATTCTTATTTTTAAGATTTTATTAGAGAGAGAGAGAGAGAGAGAGAGAAAATGCACATTAGCAGTGGGAGAAGCAGACTCTCTGCTGAGCAGGGAGCCCAATGTGGGGTTCTATCCCAGGACCCTGGGATCATGACCTGAGCAGAAGGCAGAGGCTTTAACCCACTGAGCCACCCAGGCACCCTACAAGTTCTAATTCTTATTTTAAAAACTACAAAAGTATTTATTGAGGATCTACTAGATGTCTCAATATAGTAATAATTATTCATTTGGCTACCTTTTGTGATTAATATAATACTTTTTTGGGTATAGAAAGTGTTTCTAGGTATAGGTGATAGAATAGGTAAGAGATTATAACAGGAGAATGTAACAGGACAGTTTGGCGTGGAAGATGTTTTGGAATAGAACAGACAATCATTTTGTAGGGAACAAATGAATTATGCCCATAAACCATGCAGAGTTTGGTAAAAATATTGTGTACAGAAACTGAACACTGATGTTCAGGTAAGACAATTTACCTTTGACTATTTCTGGGAAATGAGAAATCAGAATCACACAAAAGTTCATTAGGTTGAGGGGTGTTTTCCATTTTGGTAAAGAATTAGCGTTAGGATTCCTTTAACCAGTTCCCTTAAGAGCATCTGAAAGGCTGCTGGGATTCAGATGTTTCACTTGGCAGAGTGGATCAACAAACATGAGTAATTCAGGGGAAGTTGGGAAAGGAAGTAACTGGAGAGCCCCAGGAAAGGGGCAAATCTGTAGGTTACGCCACAAAGGGAGATAGTTCTTGGACACCTCATGTGCAAGTAACTGGTTCTAGTGACTTTGGTGTTGAGATTCTCACCGCAAGATGGTGCATTTCCAAAGAAGCCAGGGTAAGGGCAGGGGGGAGGAGGGAGTATCAGTTGTGAACCCCTACAGTGCTTTGTCACAAATAAACAATCTTGTGTTGGTGTAAGACTATGTTGGCTGCAGAGTGGGAAGCCAGGACCCAATTCTCTGAAGAGCAACAGGAAAGCCATTTCATCCTCTGAAGTTGTGGATGGTGGAAGTGCCATGTTGGGTCTATTTCACCTGCATTCCAGCCTATAATGGGACGAATTTCAAATTTTGCTGGTGCAAAAGACCGAGCTGGAGCTGTGCTGATTTTTTTTTTTTCTTTCCTTCTGATTGGCTCCGGTAGGAGCTGGGCTGTGTGAGTCAGCTGGGATAGGGACTCATCAGGGCAAAATGCTGACTGCGGGATCCATTCCTTATTTAAAGCTCTATTTCAGTTTATAAGACATATGAGTTATTCGTATCTATTCTGTTGATGGAACGTTCTGTGTTTCAGCAACAATGTGCGCACTCACATAAAACTTTAAACACCACACACTGTCCAAAACTCGCAGCACTTAGCTAAGTCACCTGCCCCCATGGGCTCTAAGATACTCTAGGATATTCTGCTCGGTCCTAATGTGGGCTGCCGAGAAGCGCAAGGTCCGAGGAGTTAAAACAAGACACAGTAACAGAAGAGGAATACCAAAGCAGCCAAACCTCATTCCCAATTGTTAAAATTGAGCCAGGCACTGAACACAAGAATGAATGTTAAGGGGTAGCTCCTGCCCCTGGGTCACGTGTAAATGATTCCTACTACTGATACCCCTGTTTTGCAGGTATTCTGGGGAAACGATCTTTCTGAATAATAGATCGGAGGCAGAGACCAGACACAAGAGCCGAAGTAGCACGTGAAGGTGGAAACATCAACAAATACGGACTGAGAACACTTTTTTGGGAATTTGAAATCCCGGAAGTCACACTGTAAGAATTTTCATCTCCTTAGTGTCTTGAAATTACAGGCTCATTCTAGAAAACCAAATTGCTTATTATAAATCTCTTTCTCGGGCCATCTGGGTGGCTCAGTTGGTTAAGCTCTGCCTTTGGCGGAGGTCATGATCCCAGTCCTGCATGGGACTCCCTGTTCAGTGGGGAACCTGCTTCTCCCTCTGCCTGCCGCCCCCCCTGCTTGTGCTCTCTCTCAAACAAAATCTTTATAAAGAAGTCTTTCTCTTCCTTCTTTTTCCATACCCTTCATGCTATGTATTTGTGGTATTTACATATAAAAAGACATAAAACTAGTGTGGGGGTGTTGAATGGAGCTCTAGTTACAAACAGGCCCTTTGGAAATGCACACATCTAGCTTTGAATTTCTGCTCTTCCATTTATCAACAAGGCTTCATTTTCCAACCTATAAAATGCAAATAATCATAGTACCTACCTCGAAGTCTCTGCTGAGGGTTAAATGAGAGAATTCATCAAAAGCCCCGGGTGCACGGCCAGTGTTCTCTAAGCGTTCACTGTTGTAATTATTTAGTGTTTGGAGGAGAAGGTTTGACTTTGGTCATTGGATGCTTTGAGGAAGACCAGAAATCACTTAAGATTGTGCTGAGTCCTCAGTAGAAATCAGTTGGAAGACAAACTGATACTTCCTATCACTGTATGAGCTTCAGAATAAATAAATTCACATCCTAATTATCCTAATTATTGGCATGGATACAGTACAGGAAGACATACTACCCAATGACACGTGGCGAACTGGCATGTGTAGGACAGAGCCTCACACACAGTGTTGAATGGCACAGCAGGAGTTGTTTCTGCTTGACTGAAACACCTTCCCTTCCAAGTTGGGTGAGAACAGATGAACCCTTGTGACAAGCATGGGAGCTTGGGGCACACTTCTCTCCACTGCACATTACTCCCGTTGGTCTAACTTGTGCATGTGAACTGGGCATTCAGCATCTGTTTTTGTCTAGAGAGAGAAGAGAAGCCCTTCTCCCGTCATCTGTGGTCTGGGGTATTGGACACCTTGAGAACGGAGTCCCCTCAAATTGCCTCTCACCATCTCTGTGATCAGGGTCATGCTGCAGCCAATGTCAACAAAGGCCTGCTGGCAAGAGAAAAGGCTCCCTGAGTTTTAGCTGTTACCCCAATGCAGAGCAGGGTGAGAAGTCATACCTGATTAAACCATGGACAAAGAGATCCAACTCATCTCCACATGTTTGCATTCATAGGCCAGTCAACATTGCCGGTTTTCTAATAATGATTATCTGAAGACTGGCTGATTCTTCGACTTCCTTTTTTTTTAATTAATTAATTTTTTTTTTTCTTGGAGACTCTGGCATCTTGGAGGTACAGACCCAGAATACCCCTGAAACTAATTCATTTCAACCTTTGTTGGAGTTTTCTCAGCACAGTCTTGGGCTCCTGCTTCATTCTTCAGAGCATGGACTTCTGTTTTATGAGGCTGACATTTTGTTCTAACCTCTGGTGACAGCTTCTGGCCTCTGGCATGCACTCTGTTGAGTCACTTCTTTGTTTATAATTTACATTCTCCAGCTCGGCTCAGACAAACTCACTGATTTGCGATATGGTCACACTGGCGTTGCTCTATCTAAGGTAAGATCTTATCTTATTCTCTAGCATCTCTCTTTTTGTCCATGACATTTATTTGGCTTCTTGCATTTTCATTTTGCTTTCCCTCCTGCTCTGATTACAGATTTTACATGTCTGCACGATACTAGCAGCGAAGAGCGGTTCCAGTTCAGAGAGACCATTGTGAAGCATACCTTATGTGTTTAAAGTGCTTTATAAATGGTTTTACAGAGCATCTCTGCCCACACAATACCTTATGTGATCCTCACAACAACCCTGTGAGGTAGGTGTTACGATGTCCATTTTATAGGAGAGGTAATGGAAGGGCTGAGAGACACACAGACACACGACTTAGAATTTACTAGAAACTCAAGACTGTGAAGCTCGGGACTATTTGTAAACCTTGAAAGAAATGAGAGGTATGAAAATATGATCTGTTAATTAACTAATACAGAGACCTACACACATATCACACTACACTATATCTTCCCTGTTCCTTTTTTGGGGGGGACTGTCTTTTCTTACCTTTTCCCCTTTCTCATTTTTATCCCTTTCTTCACCCACACAAAATATCTCCAGGTCTACTGAAATATTTCTTCATCTTCAGGATCTATAATTAATATTTAAAGTGTAGTCATACAAGAGGCTTTTTAGAACAAAACATTTCAGCATTATTCTTTCATGACCAAAATATTCTTGCTTGAGATAGCCAGGTCATTTAAGGAAACAAGTTCTGTTGTTTTGGTCTAAGTGTGTTCAATAAACTGTCTAAGCTCCACTTTACTTCACTATAAACTCGGGGGAAAAAAAGGTGTAATTTGTAGAATAATAAGACAAGAAAATAAACTAAGCTAAGCAAAATCAATTTACTTTTTGATATTTTAAGGAATTTAATAATCTTGATCTCCTCTGGACACCTGCAGAGCCCTATTCCTCCCCTCAAATAGTTCTGCTGTATTGTAGAATTGCCCGTTTACATGTCTAGGGCTTCCAGGGACAATTAGCTCTGTAAGATGAGAAGCTACGGTCATCTTATTCGCTCCTATGTCCAGCTCCAGGAAGTATGCAATGAACATAAATGAATGAATGGGCGAATTAACAAATGCATTTTCTTTTATGTATCCCTATCACTTACTGAGAGTACTGTTTTTGAATGTCAAGAACTCACACAGAATCAGTAGCCATGTCTCCTAGAACCCAATGGGTTAAACTGGGTTCAGAAAGACATGAAGTGAGTGAATGGCAGAGGGTTTCTGGCCTGGCTCTGAGAACTAGCACGAGCAGCCTGCCAGTCAGTACATGGGAGGCATCCCAGCTAAGGGCGCCAGGAGATGGTGGCGTGCTGGAGTGGGGAGAGGTGGGAACGTGGGAACAGAGGCCCAAAGAGCACAAAGGACCAGAGAAAGCCATGTGGAAGTTGCACACCACACAGGAACCAAAGTCATTTGGTTGAGGAGCCACAAAGGGATCTTGGAGTCGGTTGTGCTGATGACTTGTCCGGAGGTGAAGGGCCTTTTAATGAGATGGTAGCAGAGGGTGTCTTGCCCACCCCACCTGATCTTAAAAGGGCCCTTCCCACATACGATCACGGAGTTGTACCGGTCCTGACACGGATGTAAAAGAGGAAATCAGTGATTATTCTTTTTATATTTAAATCATGCCTGAAAAATATTAAAAATGTATATTAAAATAACTCCATATAAATCATTTATCAGAACTAACTGAAGATGGGGAGAATCAGGCACTTTCTTTTTTTTTTTTAAGATTTTTAAAAAATTTATTTATTTGACAGAGAGAGATCACAAGTAGGCAGAGAGGCAGGCAGAGAGAGAGGAGGAAGCAGGCTCCCGGCTGAGCAGAGAGCCTGATGTGGGGCTCAATCCCAGGACCCTGAGATCATGACCTGAGCCGAAGGCAGAGGCTTTAACCCACTGAGCCACCCAGGCGCCCAGCATCAGGCACTTTCATGCACAATACATTGGTACAGCCTTTCTGGAGAAACCATCAACTTGTGAAATGCACATCACCTTTGAACTATTGATTTGTTCTATTCCTAGCAAATTTTCTATTATAAAATGGTTCCACAAGGTCATGTATGAGACTGCTGAATGTAGCACTGCTTATTAAAGCCAAAACATGGCCAACAAAAATAATTAAGTGTTCATGACTAGGGAACAGAATGATATATTACGGAATAGTGATATGATGGCGTACTGCACAGTCACTGAGGGAGAAGAGCTAGAGCCACATGTCATGACATGGGCAAGTGACTGACACATTAACCTCTGTGGGGTAAAAGCAGAATATACTGTACAAGTGTTTGTGTCTATGATTCTTTCTTTCTGAAACATTATGGAGTTATATCTATTCTATGGGGGCAGTGCACAGAAGGAAATCTGGAGGCCATAAACACATTTATACACAGAAATATATTGTTGCTTTCACAAAGTGTGAGCATAAAGTTCAAAAGAGCCATGAAAATAGCTATAGCTGAAACCATTTCTGAACAGATCCAGAAAAAAAGTGTTCAAAGCATTTGATAACCTCAGGTACCAGAAGACTGTGTGGGTGTTTCGTTTAAAGACTGCAAAACAGAGAAGTTCTTTACCTGCCAAGCTTACCCAGAGTCAAGGTTAAGTAGCTCAGGAAAGTCTCAGCAAGAAGAGAAAAAGATAAAAACCGCTCCAAAGATAAAGGCAGAGATAAAGACAGATAAACAGGAAGCTAGGGAAAAGAGTTACACAAGGAGCTCAAGTGAAAATAACTAGAGCGACAAGGAGAAAGGAGTGTAGGTAGGGCAGAAAGTATTACACTAGACAAAAGTCATCACATTAAAGAAGAAATGGACACAAAGGATGAAAGGTCTACTAATGTTTCCATTATCTTACTATAATAGTAACAACACTAATAATCACAGAATGACGCTAAAGCACTGTGAGGAGACACATAATATTCAATGTTGTCAATTCAGGGGGAAGTGATATCAACAATGCAACAATTGTGAAAAGCATCATTATATACCTGAATGGCTGGGATTCATGGTGGTGATCCTAAATTGTCTAAGGGCCCTATCCATACACATACTTCCTTCTGCTCTAAGGGAGAGAAATTGGTACTCTATTTTTAAAATAATAACTACAACTAAAAAATGTTAGAGCTTTGGTACATTAAAGGATCAGCTATAATCTATCTAAAGCAGATCCTGTTTGGGTAGAGATTATCATCAGGGTGTGTGTGTGTGTGTGTGTGTGTGTGTGTAGTGGCTGCTATCCCCACAGACACCCCCCCCACACACACACACATCGTACACAGCTCCTACTGGGAACACAGGAGGGGGGATTTCTCAGTTCCTTTTCATAACCCTTTCCCTTGATCTATGTGGATTCAGCCTAGACACACAACAACTGATTTAGAGCATGGCATGGTGAAGACATCTCACCTAATATTTTGTTAAGGGCCAGTGTATGAGGTCAGCATCCGATCAACAGAGTTCCCTGTGTCAAATCTATTCTGTTGCAATTTTGAAGGTCTAGGATATAGAACATAACTTTTCTAGTTTTTAGTATAGCAAAGCAAAACACAAAAACCCCAGGCATCAGAGAATTGGTTGGCCAGGGTTCTTCAGATTGTCTAAATTCCTAGCTGGAGTCTTTCAGTTCCTCAGTCAATAGGTAAGGAGGATATAATTGCTTCTATTCATAAACTTGATTTTCCTTCAGCAGACTGAAAGTAGCTTGAAAATGGAACAATTTTCTAAGTGGAATTTTTAGAAAACTGTGCTCATCATGAAAACAAAATACAAATGGGTCATGAGACTCAGAGTTGTATAATTTAATCTATTTGTTTTACTCCAATTAGCATGCTTTTTTGGAGAAAACTGTGGCTGACTTCCACAAAAACTCTCTGGGTCGATGCTAAAGTTCCCCACATTCGCCTTGAGCCCAGACCACTATGATGGCAAGCTTGTTGACGACAAGGCACACATAAAAACAAGGACCCATAAACTTACTTAGTATGCTTCCACTCCCTTTGTCCCCCTTCTGGCCTTTTGGTCCAGGATTTCCTTGAAAACAAACAAACAAAAAAGCAATGATTTTGGGGTTTTTTTTTGTAATTAGGGCAATTTAATTATTTAAAAATTAATTGCTGTAAACGGAGACAAAAATGAATTGCTTTAAATGTAGACAGAGCATCAATCACAAGGTAACCTAGAATCAACTTACCATAACCTGTAAATATTCAAGTGTAATAATATTGATGTTGATAATAATAATAATGGCTATCATCTTATATTCACTATTGAAAAAACTTTTTAACTTATTTAAATTCACTTAGTTAACACATAGTATATCATTAGTTTCAGATGTAATGGCTATCAATTTAAAGTCCTATGAGAAACCTGTCGCTGTTCTGGGTAGGTCCCTTACATCCATTAGCTCAAATTATTTACGAGGGCACTAGATATCCCATTTTCCTAAAGCAGACAAAACTGAGGTAGGCACTTGTGGGGCTTATTCATCTTGTTTTTCTTCTTCGTTTGACCTTGTTCTTCTCCCTCCTCCAGGAAGCTTCGTTTCCTGCATCTCATCTGAAACCTTGATTCTGTATTTCCCATTATACTTTATCTGGTTTTCCATTTCTTTAGAGGGGAGAACCCCAAAGATGGGCTGTGAATGAATTTCTGGAATGCTAAGATCCTGATGACCTCATCTTGGGGGAAGCTTGGAAGGTCTCAAGGGCATCTAAGCCTATAGGCTACATTCTTTGGCTTTGAAAACCCCATCTGTTTACAGAAGGGTGTGGTATAAATGCTCTCCTTCATTTTTTTTTAAGACTTTATTTATTTGACAGAGAAATGGAGAGCAGCAGGCAAAGGGAGAGGGAGAAGCAGGCTCGCCTCTGAGCAGGGGGAGCCTGCGGGGCTGAATCCCAGACCCTGAGCAGAAAGTAGACGCTTAACCAACTGAGCCACACAGGTGCCCCCAAATGCTATCCTTTTATATGAGGGTCAGGACTTCAGATAGGTACCAGAAACACTGTTAGACCTTGATTTTTGCTGGGGTGCCTGGGTGGCTCGGTGGGTTAAGCCTCTGCCTTCGGCTCAGGTCATGATCCCAGGGTCTTGGGATTGAGCTCCACATCGGGCTCTCTGCTGAGCAGGGAGCCTGCTTCCTCCTCTCTCTCTGCCTGCCTATCTGCCTACTTGTGATCTCAGTCTGTCAAATAAATAAAGAAAATCTTTAAAAAAAAAAAAAAAGACCTTGATTTTTGCTATTGATGACAATTTAACCACAGCTCCACTTTCAAAGGTACACCCAGAAGATCATGTTTTAGTATCAATAAGAGATTTTAATGGTAAAGATGTCATCTCCTGAGAGTGGGGCTGTTCTTGAGTATTGATTCTTCTTCTAACATTCCTCAAATATTTACCTTGCAAGTAATCACCTTCTCAGCACCCATGTGGGGCTGATCCGAGTACCTCTTAAGCCAGAATCTTTGTTAATGTTCTCGATTTCCGCCAACCAAATTAAGACCCTCTGCCTATTCATCCAAGAGCTAACAGGACATAGTTTAAAATCTATGGCTTTGTAAAAGCATGATAACATCAATTTTAAAAATCTGTATTTGAATTATTTTGCTCTGCTACTTACCAAGTATGTGGCTCAAAACAAGTTTTCAAACCTTTCTGAACTAAAAGCCTATTTTTCCATCAAATGAGAAAACAACACCCTCAACTGGAGAATTCTCTTAAATTAGCAACAATATTTATAAAGCATCTTGCCCATGAAGAGATGAATAGAAGAGATGGTAGCTCTTATAGTTTTACATCTCCCAAAGCTTAGCTAGAATGGTCTCTCTGTGGTTTTAGTCTCGGTGAATGAGAGAGGACGTTGTCATCTCTGTTCACTTTTTATGGCACAATTACTTTTAATTTTACTATAAAGTTTTAATCTTTATTTGGATTTTGTTTCTTTACCCAATTTAGTTTACTCTGTCTTCATCTGTCTTTGGGAACATTTGTTCTTATTTACCATTTAAAGATTTTTTTGATCCCCAATTATCAAATTAAAAATATAAAATTATGCTGATAAGTAACATAAGAACTGAGATTGAGCACTTAAAAAGTGTAAGTTTTTTCAAATTAAAATTTTATTGTGAAGATTTCATGAAATGCCAACCATTCCTTATCAGAGTCTGATGGCGAGAATGTCTCTAATCATTTTGCATATATGATTATACTGTACATCATTGTATTCACTTTTTAATTGTGATTCAGTCATTGCAGGTAATGTGAAATTGGCAAAAAAGTCATAAATTTACAAAAGTACTCAAAACCCTTCCTATTTTTTTGATGATATAGTTTTATGAGATATATATTTTTTATGATATACTTTTGGGAGATAGTACCTAACTTTCAGATTCCCAAGAGGAAAAAGTCTAAGATATTAAACAAAAATTGTGAGGGGGGATTTATTTATTTATTTTTTCTTTTTTTAAAATTTTTTATAAACATATTTTTATCCCCAGGGGTACATGTCTGTGAATCGCCAGGTTTACACACTTCACAGCACTAACCATAGCACATACCCTCCCCAATGTCCATTACCCCACCCCCCTTTCCCGACCGCCTTCCCCCAGCAACCCTCAGTTTGTTTTGTGAGATTAAGAGTCACTTATGGTTTGTCTCCCTCCCAATCCCATCTTGTTTCTTTTCTTCTTTTTCTACCCTCCTAGTCCCCCATGTTTCTTCTCCACTTCCTCATATCAGGGTTATCATATGATAGTTGTCTTTCTCTGATTGACTTATTTCACTAAGCATGATACCCTCTAGTTCCATCCATGTCGTTGCGAATGGCAAGATTTCATTTCTTTTAATGGCTGCATAGTATTCCATCGTGTATATATACCACATCTTCTTTATCCATTCATCTGTTGATGGACATCTAGGCTCTTTCCATAGTTTGGCTATTGTAGACATTGCTGCTATAAACATTCGGGTGCACCTGCCCCTTCGGATCACTACGTTTGTATCTTTAGGGTAAATACCCAGTAGTGCAATTGCTGGTTCATAGGGTAGTTCTATTTTCAACTTTTTGAGGAACCTCCACGCTGTTTTCCAGAGCGGTTGCACCGGCTTGCATTCCCACCAACAGTGTAGGAGGGTTCCCCTTTCTCCACATCCTCGCCAGCATCTGTCATTTCCTGACTTGTTAATTTTAGCCATTCTGACTGGTGTGAGGTGATACCTCATTGTGGTTTTAATTTGTATTTCCCTGATGCCGAGTGATGTGGAGTGCTTTTTCATGTGTCTGTTGGCCATCTGGATGTCTTCTTTGCAGAAATGTCTGTTCATGTCCTCTGCCCATTTCTTGATTGGATTATTTGTTCTTTGGGTGTTGAGTTTGATAAGTTCTTTATAGATTTTGGACACTAGCCCTTTATCTGATATGTCGTTTGCAAATATCTTCTCCCATTCTGTCAGTTGTCTTTTGGT